>OVAN01002398.1:0-33719 GCA_900406275.1 Anastatica hierochuntica | reverse complement strand
CTACGAGTGTTACTAAAGAGTGGTTGGGCCGTCAGTAAAGAGAGGGCTTTGTAGCCCAGGTCTGTTGGTCATCTCGTTTTTGGTGGTAACAAACATGGAGCATCAAAACACCATGGCGTTTGTGATTGAAACGGCGAGGCATTCGATGCTGAAGTGGCGTAAGATAGGAGCTTCTCTATAAGGGTGATGTGGACACTTTGAAATGTTAGAATTAAGACCTTTTTATTAGTTAGATTAGATGACTTTTGCAATTCTCCACTATTTATTGTTCATTTGAGTGTAATTTACTATGTTTTAAGTGTACATCATTAAGAGTTTACTTTTAATTTAACAAACGTTTACGATGCTTGTTTTTCTACTACCACACTAACGTTGATATCTTCCATGTTAATGGTTCGTTTATTACAAACTGTCAAGATAGTTATATCAACAATTCAAAGAAATTCAAAATGTATTACTATATTCTTTTATAAAGAAGGGAATATACCAAAAAAAACGAGAAAGATTAACGTGAAGTAAAAAAACTTCGATGTGATACCGTAAATTTACAAGATAAGCTTACTTCCATTGTTATAACCTCCATTGCAAACTTATCGGGGCGAGAAGATGATATACATGTTTCTTGAATATTTTTCGTATTTTTCAATATTATCTCTATAAAAAATTTGATTCAAAAAGTTATAAATCTAGGCAAAAAATGAATTGAAAAAAGCAAAACTATTAGTCTAATATAAGCATCAATAAATAAATAAAATATATTTTTTTGGAATTGAGGCGTAAACTAAAACATGCATCATCAAATTTTTTATCGGTAAATGATTTCTATATTTTAATTTTAGGAGAAGTGCATCTCTATTTTTATTTTAATGATGTAATATACTTTTATCACATGTAAAACTCAGTTAAAATGTATTAGTACCCATTTCCAGTTCAAATTTTTTAAAAAAACACTATATTTTAACTTTAGCTAATAAATTTGGAAAAATTACGTATCGAACAAAATTCCGCGCGTACGCGCGGATTCTCATCTAGTCTATATAAAAAGAGGAGAAGAATCCAGAAACAAAAGATCAAAAGGATGGCGACTGATGAATCCAACAAGGTTAGTAAATCACAAGTCGCTCTTTCAAAGGAGATGGATTCAGATAAGAAAAGGCAAAAACTTAGCATCGAATCACAAATGATCTCAAAGATTGATGTGGAAGAAGCGATGAAGAAACAAAACGACGACGCTATGTTCCTTGCAGGCAAAGTAATCTCTACGGTGGCCACAAACTCTAACTTCGTTTTCTCTCCGACATCAATAACCGCCGTTCTGACCATGGCTGCTGCTACTTCCGAACACGAACCACTACGATCCCTCATCTTATCCTTCCTCAGATCTTCCTCCACGGACGAGCTCAACTCCGTCTTCACCAAAATTGCTACCATTGTCTTAACAGACGGCTGCGCCGGCAGTCGCCCCAAGATTGCGGCTGTCAACGGTGTTTGGGTCGAGCAATCACTTCCGGTTGGTCATTCGTTGAAGGATCTCATTGAGAATTTCTTCAAGGCTTCTTTCACTTAAGTTGACTTTCGATCCAAGGTAACTTTTTACCCTAACTGATTTAGGGTTTTTTTTAAGGGTTTTTTAGTGATAATGATTTTGTTGTTTTGAAGCCTGAGGAAGTGCGTATGAATTCGTGGGCGTCACGGCACACCAACGGTCTAATCAAAGATCTTCTTCCTGTTGGATCTGTGAAAAAACAAACGGATAAGATTTACGGAAACGCATTGTACTTCGAAGGAGCATGGGAAGACAGTTTTGATGTGCTCCTACGAAAATCAATATGTAACGGCTTATGATGGTTTTAAAGTCCTCAGGCTTCCTTATCATCAAGGCCGCGATGATAGTACCAACCGAAAGTTCTCAATGTACTTTTATCTCCCGGACAACAAAGGTGGATTGGATAATCTTCCGGAAAGAATGACATCTACTGATGGATTCTTGGACACTCACATTCCGCAATGGAGAGTTGAAGTTAGCCAATTCAGAATTCCAAAATTTAAAATCGAATTTGGGTTTGAAGTTACAACGGCTTTCCCTGACTTGGAACTTGATGTGTCAATCTACCATAAAGCTATGATCGAGGTTGATGAAGAAGGTACCGAGGCTGCGGCTGCTACTGATCTAGAAGAGGAATGTGGCTTCGCTTTAATGTCCCCTCCCAAGTTGATTGATTTTGTGGCTGATCATCCCTTCTTTTTCTTTATTAGAGAAGATATAACCGGAACTGTTTTGTTCGCTGGTCAAATCTTTGATCCTTCCAATTCTTGAGTTTTCTTGTGCTTTTTGGATTTTGTTTAGTTTCAATTTCCAAAATTATAACTGGAGTTGATTTCATAGATTTGTTCTAGTTATAGTTCATTGAAGACATCCAATTAATAAGGTTCGATTTGGATTCTTTTGTTGGTTTTAAGCTTTCTCTTTTACTCAAAGAAGCTTTCTCTCCGACAAAGAGGCGGAGGAGCTGACGATTTTTTTCCGGTGGAAGCTGTGGCGGCAGGGCCGTCGCGTGGCAGACGCTGGAGACGCGACGGTTGCGGCCCTCCGAAAGCTTATTAATTTTTTTGGCCCTTAGTTATAGATGTGTTTCAGTACCCTAGTGATATTATGCTATGATCTCCTTGTTTTTGGTTATGTGTTCCAGCGTGATTTGTGTTTTGCGATTTTTTTCCCCCAAAATTTAAGTTTAACATGATTGCATTTTTCTAGAGCGGCCCTCAAAATCGTTGCTACGGCTCTGTGTGGCGGCTACCATTAATGGAATGCTCATAACAAATCTTTAGGGTAAATATCTTCTTCTTCCCTTCGTTAGAGAAGAGACATTTATTAGTGCTCTCTGTATGTAACTCAAATCTGAAGTCTTGAACTGTCAAAAAGATTGAATTTTTTTTTTATTACTACTTCTCTTACAAGTCTTGTTGTGTTTGAGATTGTTATGTTTCTAGTCACAAAGCATTTTAAATATTTCTTTTGCTCGAAGAGGTCAATCTCATCAACAAGTTTCAAAAACTTTCACAGTAGTCTGATCCATATTAAAAATATAGAAGGAAGATTGATTTTTAACTTTCTTTATGTCACTTGCACTTTCTTTATGTTAGTTTGAAACTTTCATTTTGTCAACTTAATCATAGGAACAAACTCTTTGCTTATGAATATTAACATGAAGAAAACTCTTTAGAATATCTCAACTTGCCCTTTAGACTTGCTCTTTAAACTAGGAAGCATTTCTTTAGTATTTGATTTTTTTGAGGAAGTAGTGCTTTACCATCAACAAGCATAGCTATAGAATGTTGTTTTGGAATCAAAACAAACAACCTTTGAAGAAGAGACTAGTATTGAGTTTTTCTATTAGCAAGGAGCTTTCTTAACTAATGGCGTCTTACAACTCTCTTTCGATGATTTCATTTGCAAGCGTCTTCGCTCTTCTTGCTTGTGCTCAAGACCAATCCGGTATACTTGCAAATGTATAAATGTAGTTGTTGTTTGTAAGGCTTTAATTCTCTGTTACTGTCTGTTTATATTTACAGGTTTTGTCAGTATAGATTGCGGTATACCAGCGGATTCAAGCTATAACGATGAAATAACCGACATAAAGTACATTTCAGATGCCGCATTTGTTGAGTCCGGGACAATTCATGGTATAGATCCTAAATTTCAGATAAGCTCTCTAGAAAAACAGTTCAAGAATGTTAGGAGCTTCCCCGAAGGCAAGAGAAACTGTTACGATGTACAGCCTCGGCGGGGAAAAGGCTTCAAGTATTTGATTAGAACCCGTTTCATGTACGGTAACTATGATAGTTTAGGAAAAGCGCCCGAGTTTGATCTTTATCTTGGTGTCAATCTCTGGGATTCTGTTATTATGGATAATGCAACTGTGTTAGTTACCAAAGAGATTATCCACACTCTTCGTTCAGACCATATTCAAGTGTGTCTTGTTGATAAAGACAAAGGAACTCCCTTCTTATCTGTATTAGAACTAAGGCTTTTGAAGAACGATACATACGAGACTTCTTATGATTCTCTTATGTTGTATAGAAGATGGGATATCGGGGCACTCGGAGATCGTCCTGTCAGGTACGTTTCGGGTACTAATCGCGTATTAAAGTAGCATTTCTTGGCTCACTTATGATCTAAACTATGTTTTCTTAGGTACAAAGACGATGTGTTTGACCGTATATGGATGCCTTTAAAGTTCTCTACTCATAGAGTTTTCAGTACAAATCTCACTATAGATTCGGGTTACAATGGTGGATTCCAGCCTGCTCCTGCCATCATGAAAACTGCTTCTACACACTTAAACGCAAGCGTAAACATGATCCTCGCTTGGGAACCAGTTAACCCTTTGTGGAAGTTCTATGTCTACATGCATTTCGCTGAAGTTCAAGTGATACCGAGCAACGAAACAAGAGAATTCGCGCTGTTTTGGAATGAGAAAACCAAACTGTATGATAACTTCAGTCCTAACTATTTGTATACAGACACACTTTACACTGTGAATCCTGTCACTGGACCAATACACAAGTTTCTTCTCCAAAGAACTGCTAGATCTACGCTTCCATCCATCATTAACGCTATTGAGATATATCGCGTCAATGAGTTTCTTCAGTCACCTACTGATCAACAAGATGGTACTTATTGTTTTCATTATAAGAAACACAATCTTTAAGTTTACAACTTATTCATGTTTTGGTTTGAATTCTAGTTGATGCAATTATGAGAATCAAATCCAAGTATGGATTGAAGAAAAACTGGCTTGGAGATCCTTGTGCTCCGGTCAACTACCCTTGGAAGGATATTAACTGCAGCTATGTCGATAATAAGTCTCCGAAAATCATTTCCCTGTAAGCTTTTCTTCAAGTGCATATATATGTTTTGCCTCTCTCTCTGTTCTCACAAGATTCCTTTAATCTGCAGGAACTTATCCTCAAGTGGCTTGACTGGTGACATTGATCCAGCCTTCTCTAACCTTACATTCATACAGAAACTGTCAGTATTTTCCGATTTGATCTTGAATAATTAGTACATTTGCCTCTGATGCAACCAAAATTTCATTCCAGGGACTTATCGAACAACGGTTTAACAGGAAAAGTACCGGATTTCCTCGCCAATCTACATGATTTGACCGAGTTGTAAGTCACTCAGACTAGAACTGTAGATTACATAAACAATGGTTTATACAACCTTGAGAGTTTTTTTATTGATATGTCTGTAGAAACTTGGAAGGGAACAAGTTAATGGGTGCTCTTCCAGTGAAACTACTTGAGAGATCAAAAAATAAATCGCTTTTGCTAAGAGTTGATGGGAATCCAGACCTTTGTGTGTCGTCTTCATGTCAAATTCCGGAGGCGAAGACAAAGAAGAATGTATACATCATTCCATTAGTAGCATCTATTGTGGGAGTGCTAGTTCTTGCAATAGCTATAGCTTTGTTCTTGATGTACAAGAAGATGCATCGAAGCGGTAGGAACATCAAGAAACTATCCTTCAAAAATTACTTGTAAAAACATTTCTCATGAGATAAACTTTGCACCTCCAGGAGGGTCAAGGCAGAGTGAATCCAAAGACGTAGCTCACACTGCTGGTGTTGGGACTGGGCCGTTGGACACAACAAAGCGATACTACAAATACTCAGAAGTTTTGAAAATTACGAAAAACTTTGAGAGAGTTCTTGGACAAGGAGGTTTCGGAAAAGTATACCATGGTATCTTAAATGACAACCAAGTCGCCGTGAAGATTCTCTCCGAGTCATCAGCTCAAGGATACAAAGAGTTCAAAGCAGAGGTCAGTCTATTATATACATCAAAAAGTTTCATTCTCTTTTAAAGTGAGTTTCAGAGTAATCATCTACATGTTAATCATCAGGTCGAACTTCTCCTGAGAGTTCATCACAAGAACCTAACCACTCTTATTGGATACTGCAACGAAGACAAGAAGATGGCGCTTATCTACGAGTTTATGGCTAATGGAACCTTGGGAGATTATTTGTCAGGTTAGTCTCTCTTCTACTTAGTTTGGTCATTGGTCTTTGTAGCTAAGAAACTAAGTTTGCCTTTTGGATTCTCTCTTAACTAAGGGAAAAAATCTTATGTCTTGAGCTGGGAAGAGAGACTACAAATATCATTAGATGCGGCGCAAGGTTTGTAATAATCTTGAAAACTCATAACAGAATCAAAGAAATGAGAAAAATCGAAATCAAATGAAACTTGTTCTTGTGTTTTTTCTGAAACTCAGGGCTTGAGTATCTTCACAACGGTTGCAGACCTCCAATTGTACAAAGAGATGTGAAGCCAGCTAATATACTAATCAACGAGTTGTTGCAGGCCAAGATTGCTGACTTTGGGTTATCTAGAAGTGTTGCGTTGGACGGTACTAACCAGGATTCAACCGCGGTTGCTGGAACTATCGGTTATCTAGACCCCGAGTAAGTACTACTATGTGTTTATGTTGTTGTACTAGCAGTTACCGTTTCTGAGCAGGGCCGGCCTTGAGCATAAGCCAGGTAAGCGATCGATTAGGGCCACCGACATTTTGAGAACAATTTTAGGGCTACCAAATTTTTTTTTTTTATGGTAATAGATATATATAAGGCAACCAAAATTCAATTTACTCAAGAGGTACTATTTAGAATTGTTTAGCATGTTTAAAATGTACATGCAATTGATATTCTTGAAATTTCAAATAATATATTTAGAAAACGGTCACTGATATATAATTTTCGATTAGGGCCACTACTCTTGTTAGACCGGCGCTGTTTCTGAGGTATTGTTTTACAATGAAGGTACCACACGACGCAGAAACTAAGCGAGAAGAGTGATGTGTATAGCTTTGGGGTAGTTCTTTTAGAGGTTGTTACGGGCCAGCCAGTGATTGTACGTTCAACAACAGCAGAGAATAGACACATAAGTGACCGGATCGAGTTGTTGCTGTCCACGGGAGATATCAAAGGCATTGTGGATCCAAAGCTAGAAGAGAGATTTGATGTTGGTTCTGCATGGAAGATCACTGAAGTAGCAATGGCTTGCGCGGCTCATAGTTCTAATAATAGACCAACCATGAGTCAGGTAGTTGCTGAGCTAAAGGAGAGTGTAAACAGAGCAAGAACTGGTGGTGGTTCCGGTGCCAGTAGTGTTACAGAGCCAGCAATGACAACTTTCGTCTCGAGGATGTTTCCTCAGGCGCGGTAGATGATGATTCTTGAATCCATCTGAGTTTTTTTTTTCATTTCTAAAGTTCTGTGTATTGTGGAGTGTGAAGAATAAAGTTGAGAGTTGTGTTTGCTTTGCTTTGTAAGATAAAGGTTTTTATTAATTTATAAAAATTTCTCTTTTTGATCAGAGATCTCTGATCACATAATTTGATAAATAGCCTTTTTCAGTTGCTAAATTACCTTTTTCACAGTAATAGAATCTACAAAATTGCTAGTCTGGTCTAGTTGACGTAAGAACATTAAGTGAATGCATCAAATTACATGGAATAGATGAAGAACAGTTGTTAATGATTGGTATCATCATGTTGCTTATGGATACAATTCTCATAATTGATGTTTCTAATCTTACATGGTAAGATACCAATTTTCATGGTGCTTTGGAACATGATTTGCTTTTGTTATCCAGAAAGCTATCAAGGAAACCATTGAAACAACAATTATTTAACCTTTTTGATCATTAAATTTTATTTTAGTTTTGTTATAAAACTTAACATTGATAATTTTGTTATTTTAGTAGAAGACTAATTGAAACAACAATTCTTTAAAGATCGGCTATTCAAATTTACGATTTCCAAAACAACCTCCTCCGCCCCTCACCTCCGGCGTTGGTCCTAGCCTCCACCGCCGGTAGCATCCCATGGCTAAGAAAAAGATCTCTCCCAACAAATCCAAGAAACCCCCTTTTGCTTCACCTCCTCCGCCGAATCGCAACCACCCTTTAGCTCCACCGCATCCACCGATCGATAAACTCCCTCCGCCTCCCCCGTCTTTCCAGAACCCCCTCCCAACTCTCCGTCAACCTCAAGGTCACAACTTCCGCAAGCAGATCCACCTTCCTCTGCCTTAAATGTGGTGCCAGATCTGAGATTTGCTCCGCCTTTAGCTCCCTCTCGAGAAGCCGACAGCCATGTTCCTCTTTCTCCAGCTCAGACCGAGATCCTGGAGGAGAAACAGTGCTCAAATCTTCAGAGTAAAACTGCTTCTCTCCCTGCAGATGAGAACCACGAAGCTACTAGTAAACCCTCTTGGATTGATGTAGCTTTTGGTTCGAAAACAACACTGAAGAAGTAAGGATCTCCTTTCTACCTGGATTCCTGTGAGCCATGTGTTCAGATTCCAAATGCTGTAATACAACGAAACAAACACCGCTGTGAACCATTTATTATAGGCCAATTTCACGGTAGAGCTCCATCACCTGGTGCACTTCATGCTATCACTAATGGTATTTGGAGTAACAAGCTCAGAGACATTACGGTATCTAAGCTCTCGGATCGTTCTTTCCTGATCAGAATTCCAAATCATGCAACCCGCTCTAGAGTGCTAGCTCAAGGGATGTGGCATATAGAAAACCAGGCTATGTTTGTAGCAAAGTGGGAACCCGGGTTCGAACCTGAAATTCCAGAACTCAAAGAAGCTCCGGTATGGGTGGATTTCCACAAGGTCCTTCTTCAATATTACTCGGATGAAGGTCTTGAGTTCATTGCTGGATTGGTCGGACATCCAGTTGATATTCATCCAAATACAAAAAAGATGCTCAATCTCAAGGTAGCCCGGGTTTTGGTGATAGTTGATACACGAAAGGCACTTCCAGAGGCAGTTAATGTGAGGTTTGATTTGGGTCACATTCAGAGGATACTCGTATCAAGTCCATGGCTCCCACCGGTATGCGAGTTCTGCAAGGAAGTTGGTCACCCGATCAATAAATGTCCGACTGCTCCGATCACTTGTATCCCCTGTAAGTCTACAGGACACTCTTCGGCTAACTGCCCTCGGCCTAAACCATCTGAAGAGATAAAAGATGAAGAGAGAAAGAAGAAAAAACTTCTCTCGGCAAGGCAGAAAGCTAGACGTAAAGAAAGAGCAAAGAGAAACAAATTACCAAAAGAAGGTCAACCAGACAATCTTTTTAAAGAGTGCAATCTCAAAGTTGATATTGGCCTTGAAAATCTTGGAAAAGACATCCCTTCCACCTCCAAGCAAAAGAGTTCTCAGTCTCTGCCAGTCAATCAACCTCAGCTCACTCAGAATCAGACATAGAAGATTCCTCTGAATCTCAGTCGAGTTCTTCTCAGAAAGCTGAAGATGTTGGTTCCCAACCTGAGGAAGATGATTTCACGCCTGTATACTCAAAAAAGAAAAAGAAGCAACAAGCTAGACTGGATAAAAAGCTTGTTGTCAAGCAAATGGTTTTGAAGGCCAGTGTTTCTTCCAAGAGCAAAGGCTCCACCTCCTAACTACCTATATTATGACGGAATTTTTTTGTTGGAACGTAAGGGGCTTTAACAAATCGGAAAGGAGAAGAAGCTTTAGGAACTGGTTCAAAGAAAGTAAGGCAGTCTTTGGGGGTCTTATTGAAACAAGGGTGAAGCTACACAAGTATCATAGCATAGTCCAGTCATCTCTTAAATGTTGGAATTCGGTTGCTAATTATGAATTTGCAGACTCGAGGAGGATCTGGGTAATTTGGAACTCTTCAGTCAAAGTCATGGTTATCTTCAAATCTGTTCAACTCATATGCTGTGTTGTTAAGCTGCCTCAATCAGGTACATAGATTATTATCTCCATGGTTTACGCACTGAATTGCAGGTACAGGCGCAGAGAACTTTGGAGTGATCTGTTGAGTTTATCTGCAAATTCAAGTGTTGCAAACAAACCATGAATATCTCTTGGTGACTTTAACCAGTCTCTAGATCCAGGAGATGCATCAACAGGGGGTTCTCGAATTACTGGAGGGATGGATGAGTTCAGACAGTGTCTAATGTCAGCCAGTCTCACAGATCTCACGTTTAGGGGAAACTTCTTCACTTGGTGGAACAAGCAAAAGGATTCTCCTATTGCTAAGAAAATAGATAGAGTTTTGGTAAATGACTATTGGCTTCTTGAGTACCCGCTCTCTTTTGCTGATTTCCAGGATCCGTTATTTTCAGATCATTGTCCAAGTGTGGTGAAGCTGGGTGTACAAAATCGGAGGAAAAAACGACCTTTTATGTTTGCTAACTACCTTATCCATAATAAGGAGTTTCTGAGTCTGATTGAGAATGAATGGAGAGCTCTGCGTCCTCACGGTACATCAATGTTCTGCTTATCAAAAAAATTAAAACTGCTGAAAAAAGTCATTAAAGATTTCAACATGCACCAATACTCTAACCTTAAACTGAGAGTGAAGAAGGCAACCTTAGATTTGTCTAATGCTCAAGCGGAGCTGTTAAAAAACCCCTCTCCACTCCTAGCCTCTCTTGAGCATATTGCTCACTCTAAGTGGCTAGATTTGGCTCTTGTAGAAGAACGTTTTCTCAGGCAGCGATCAAAGGTGCTCTAGCTTGCTAATGGTGATAGTAACTCTCAATACTTTCACCGAATGCTGGCAGGTAGAAGAGCTTCAAACCAGATCCAGTTTCTTGAGGATGAGGTAGGCACCAGAGTAGAGAAAGAGGAAGACATAGAAAATATTTGTGTCAACTTCTACAAAGACCTTCTTGGTAAAGTTCCTACAGACCTTGACCAAGCTGATGAGGATCTAATTTCAACCTTTCTGCCTTTTAAATGCTCAACTGATATGAGAGATGCTCTTTCAAAACCTGTCACTGCAGAAGAAGTGAACAATATAATCTTTGAGCTACCGTTGAATAAATCGCCTGGTCCGGATGGGTATACTGCATAATTCCTCAAATCTTCATGGAGTTGGACAGCCGCGGAAGTTACTCAGGCTGTTTTGGAATTCTTTTCCTCAAGGAAAATCCTTAAACAATGGAATTGTACAGCGGTAACTCTCATTCCGAAGATATCGAATGCTTCAAAAGTCTCTCATTTCAGACCTATCTCCCTATGTAACGTCTTGTACAAGGTTATATCAAAGATTCTTGCACAACGTCTCGAGCAGATTCTCCCTCACATGATCTCACCAGCTCAATATGCGTTTGTAAAAGGACGCTTGCTGATCGAAAACGTTCTTCTTGCCTCGGAACTGGTGCAGGGGTTCAATAAAAAAAAATCTCTAATCGGGGTATGCTTAAAGTGGATCTCCGGAAAGCATTTGACTCGATCAAATGGGACTTCATTTTGAAAGCTCTGCTTGCCGCTGACATACCTACTGAGTTTGTGAAATGGATAAAACAATGCCTAACTACTACCTCTTTCTCGATCAATGTTAACGGTAAAATGTGTGGATTTTTTCACGGAAAGAAGGGCTTGAGACAAGGGGATCCTCTTTCCCCTTCTCTCTTTGTCATTGCAATGGAGATCTTCGCCAACATGCTTGACCATCATTTCAGAATGGGTTTGGTAGGTTATCACCCGAAGGTCAAAGACCCAAGAATTACGCATTTGGCTTTTGCCGATGACGTTATGGTGTTCTTTGACGGCTCTGTAAGATCCTTGACAAATATCAGCTAGGTGTTGGACAAGTTCTATGATCTCTCAGGGTTAAGAATGAACAAGGAGAAATCAGCTATTTATAGCGGAGGACTCAATGACCAGCAAGCATCGACAATAAACTCTGCAGGTTTTCTCCAAGGTCACTTCCCTTTCAGGTACCTTGGACTTCCTCTTATGCACAAGAGATTGCGAAAGTCAGAGTACTCTGCTCTTTTGGATGCTTTGAAGGAAAAGTTCAATCACTGGGCGACCAAAACTCTATCGTTCGCGGGTCGGCTTCAACTCATTTGATCGGTGATCTATAGCCAACTGAACTTCTGGTTCTTCGTGTTCTTATTGCCAAAGAATTGTATATCAACAATTGAGAGTTTGTGCACCCATTTTCTCTGGAAAGGAGATGCAAATAGCAGAGGAGGTGCTAAGGTTTCTTAGAAAAATATATGTCTTCCTAAACAAGAAGGGGGTTTAGGCTTGAAGAACCTTAGATATTTGGAATAAGAAACTAAACTTGAAGTTAATTTGGCTGTTTTTTTCTAAAGCAGGATCATTGTGGGTAGCTTGGACCAGAAAGCATCGATTGAAAGATTCAAATTTCTGGTTAGCTGAAGCAGATTCAAAAGCCTCTTGGATTTGGAAATCTTTGTTAGCTTTGAGACCGATAGCGAAGAGATTCTTGAGATGCTCTCTTGGAAATGGACTCACTGCAAGTTATTGGATGGAACACTGGATGCCTCAAGGTCCTCTTTTAGATTTGGTGGGTCTGCAAGGTCCAAGACTAACAGGTATTCATCTATCAATCTCAGTCCAAGAAGGTACCATAGATGGTGAATGGATTCTCCCCTCCATCAGATCAAGGCAACACGCCCTATCGACAATGAGGAAAAGATTGCTTGGAGTGAACCCGCCTCAAAATGGACAAAACAACGACAATTACGTGTGGTTCATTGATGACAGGTACAAAGGAGAATTTTCCTCTAAAAGAACCTGGGAACTACTCAGACCAAAGGAGGATGTGAAGTATTGGGCAAAAGTGGTTTGGTATAGAGGTTTTATTCCAAAATTTGCTTTCAAGTTTTGGGTAACTCATTTAGATAGGTTACCAACCAGAGGGAGACTAGCCTCATGGGGAGTCACTACTACATCTAACTGTTGCATTTGTGATAAGCATATAGAAACCATAGATCATATCTTGCTTCTTTGAAATTATAGCTTGTCGATTTGGTCACAAGTGATCAAGAAGCTAGGTCATTCATTCCACACCTTTGCCGATTGGAACAACTTATTGTCATGGCTTTCAGCCATCAAACCAAAGCAGCAGCAACTCCTTGCTTTCATTGCAGCTCAAATCACTGTTTACTTTCTTTGGAAAGAGAGGAACAACCGAGTTCACAACAACGAAGCAACCACCCATCATCTCCTCTTCTGTCAAATTGACAAGACTGTTCGAGACACAATTCTTGCTCGTTTAAATCGGAAAAACTTCAAGAATTTGCTTTCGCTATGGTTCACCTATGACTGACCATGCTCTGAAAACTTTTTCACAATCTTTTGTTTCATAAGGCTTTTTAATTTTTTTTTTGGTCTTGCTAAACAAAGGTCCTATGTAAAGCTCCTTAAACGTTTATAATATATAAATTTACATTTTATCAAAAAAATAACAACAATTCTTTAACCTTTTTGATCATTAAGTTTTATTTTAGTTTTGTTATAAAACTTAACATTGATAATTTTGTTATTTTAGTATGAGAACTGATTTCGAAATTTAAGAGGCCTAAGAGTCTAGTTGTAAAGGCAAGAAAGAGTCATTACATATTCTGGACTTTTGGTTCAAACTGTTAGAGTAGTTATGATATGCTTCATACGTATTGGAGAGATAACCGCTGCATTAACGGTAATTCGGAATTTTGCAGAAATAATAAAAAATGCACACAGAATTTGTTAACAGAGTTCGACCAATTTTTTTGCCTACGTCTCCGGACCTGCTACAAATCCTTTTATTATCAATCCGAGAAATTTACAACTCTCTCAACTCACACCCGATCCCAAAATACACTCAAAAAATTACTCTTAATTTTTTACGGAGGAAAATAAAAAAATATCTTAATTTCTCTCACTCTCTTTCTCTTTCACGTTCTCTCTTTTAACTCTCAGAAGCTTTCTTCTTTGTTTTTCAATTTGGGATGCAACTTCTCTTCTCACTATGGCATGTATATATAGAGGTTATGGAGGTTTGATGAATACACAATAGTTGACTAAATCTTCACCCATAATAACGGCAATCGTTCGTCACTGTTCGCGCCGTCCGCACCGTCCGCACCGACCGTGTTGTCTTCACCGTCCACCATTTTTAACAATCTCCCACTTGAAGACTGATTTCAATCTGTCTTCACACCTTGATCAATGCAGCATGTCTTCTAGGTTTGTTACTCTAACAAACCAACTGAGGTTACACATAACCTCAACTTCTCACACGACACGACCTTTGTCAACATGTCTGCTGGATTCTTACTTTCTAGAATCTTCTCAAGCACCAACACTCCATATTCTAAAGCTAATCTGATGAAGTGATACCGAAGCTGTATGTGCTTCGTCCGAGCATGGTAGACTGAATTCTTTACCAAATCGATGACACTTTTATTATCACAGTACAATACACTTTTCTCTTGGTTATGTCCTAGCTCTTGTAGAAATGACTGTAACCACATCATTTCCTTTGTTGCCTCTGTCATCGCAACATACTTCGCTTCACAGCTTGATAGGGCTACTATTTTCTGCAACTTTGAAACCCAACAAATTGCAGTACCATCAAAAGTGTAGACATACCCGGATGTGCTCTTTCTACTATCAATATCGCCTCCATTGTCACCATCAATATGTCCCTGCAATCCCATTTCAGACTTCTTGAAACATAGCGTTAAACTTGGATTCCCTTTCAGATACCTGAAAATTCACTTAACAGCTTCCCAACGTTCCTTTCCAGGATTGCTCATAAACCTGCTAACGACTCCCAATGCATGTGCAATGTCTCGCCTTGTACATACCATCACGTACATCAGGCTATCAATAGCAGAATCATATGAAACTTTATCCATATATGCCATCTCGTCTTCAGTCTTTGGAGACTGATCTCTGGATAATCGAAAATGACTTGCCAAGGGAGTATTAACTGGCTTTGCATCATCCATGTTAAACCTCTTGAGGACTTTCTTCACATACTCCTCTTGTGATAACTTAAGACTCTCTTTGCTTCTACTAATTCTCATCCCGAGAATTTGTCTCGCTTCTCCCAAGTCTTTCATCGCAAACTCTTATGAGAGTCTTTTCTTCAGGCTATTGATTTCATGCAAGTCTGCTCCTTTTATTAGCATGTCATCCACATACAGAAGCAATATCAAGTAGGACTCTCCAAGCCTCTCGAAGTAACAACAGTGGTCAGCCTCACATCTCAAGAAGCCAACATTTTTCATAAAGCTGTCAAATCTTTTATACCACTATCTTGGAGCTTGTTTTAAACCATACAAACTCCTTTTAAGCTTGCATACCATATTTTCTTTCTCTTTGACCTCAAAGCCTTCAAGTTGCTACATATAGATTTCTTCATCTAAATCACCATGAAGAAATGTCGTTTTTACATCCATTTGCTGAAGATGTAAATCTTCCTTTGCTACCAGCCCAAGAACAGTCCTTATGGTTACCAGCTTGACTACGGGGGAGAAGATTTCTGTGTAGTCAATGCCCTCCTTTTGCTGGAATCCCTTCACAACAAGCCTGACATTGTAACGCTCGTTGCCATGATGTTCTTCTTTTATCCGGTAGACCCATTTGTTATGCATCGCCTTTTTCTCCTTAGGAAATTCTGCTAACTCCCACGTGTGATTGGAAATCAACGAGTCCATCTCATCGTTCATTACAAGTTCCCACTTGATCGACTTAACAACTTGCATATCCTCTTCATAACATTCATGCTCGCCTCTATCTGTTAGCAAAATATAGTTGAGCGACAGAGAAAATCTTGCAGGTTTCCTGATGATTCTGGTTGACCGCCGTAACTCTGCAACCGGCGTATAATGGATCACTTCTGAATCATCACTTTCACTTGCCTCACCATTCTCTTCTTGAGAAATTTGTTCTTCTCCTGTTGTGTTATCATGTTCCAACTCTGGTGCCAGGATCTCCCAAATCAACAACTCTAGACTCTTTCTTTTCTGAGCTTTCCATTAGCTTATCCTTGTATAATGCTTATTTGTTGAATACAACATTCTTGCTGCGGATGATCTTTCGATTCTTATCATCCCAAAATCGATAACCGTGTTACCATAGCCAATGAAATAACACTTCTTCGATTTTGCATCAAGCTTAATTCTTGCAGCATCATCAACATGAACATAAACTACACAACCAAACACTTTTAGGAAAGAAAGATTTACTTTCTTGCCGCTCCACACTTATTCATGGCTCTTGAATCCCAATAGTACCGACGATCCTCTGTTTATTAAGAACGCTGCAGTGTTGATTGTCTCTGCCCAGAAGGTCTTAGGTAACCCACAATGTAATCTCATGCTTCTCGCACGCTCATTCAAGGTTCTGTTCATCCTTTCAGCTATTCCATTTTGTTGAGGCATTCCAGGAATAGTCTTTACCATCTTGATCCCATTATCAGAGCAGTATCTTCTGAATTCATCGCTAACGTACTCTCCTCCATTATCAGACCTTATACACTTCAATTTGAGATTCATCTCAATCTCAACCATGACTTTCTATCTCTTGAAAACCGAGAACACTTCATGCTTATTCTTCATGAAGTAGACCCACACCTTTTTTGTGGAGTCATCAATAAAGATCACATAGTAGTATGAACCTCCCAGCGATGCAATAGGAGCAGGTCCCCACACATTAGTGTGCACCAGTTCTAACTTTTTAGATTTTAGCTCTCTACCGCCTTTTGTGGAACTAGCCCGTTTCTGCTTCCCAAGGATGCAACTTTCACACATCTGATGATCCACCGTCTTCAGATATGGAAGCATGCCATTTTCCACCATGAGTTTCATCCCTTTCTCACTCATGTGTCCCAATCTACAATGCCACAACCTAGTTTGTTTGGCATTCCCAACAACTACAATTGTATCTTGATAGCTCATCGTCATATAAAGAGTGCCTCTTTTATGATCTCTAGCAACCACCATGGAACCTTTCATTACTCTCCAGGCTCCCCCACTAAAGTTGACATCGTGCCCCGTATCATCAAGTTGTTCCATTGAGATTAGATTTCTCAACAACTTTAGCACATGTCTAACCTTTGTGATCTTCCACACATGTCCGTATGACATCTTCAAATTGATATCTCCAATACCAACAATGTCCAAAGGTAAACCATCAGCAATATATACCTTTCCATAATCTCTCGCAACATAATTCTCCATAATGTTGTGGTGTGATGAGGTATGGAATGACGCTCCTGAGTCTAAAACCCAAGAAACGATCGAACTGTCGACATAGGAGATTGATGCTTTGGTGGTGTTCATAGCTGCATCATGAGCTTCACCTTTGCTCGAGGAATCAATAATTGCTAACAATGCATCAACATTTTCACGTGTAACTGTATTAGCAACGCCTCCCTTGTTGTCTTCCTTTTTCTTTGGCGCCAAACAGTTTTTCTTAATATGGCCTGACTTCCCACAATTCTAATATCCAGTTGGCTGCTTGAACTTGGAATTCCCTCTTCCATTCTTTGACTTCGATCTGCCTTTATTCTGGTTGTTTCTGTCTTGGTTTCTTCCTCTCTTTTCCACGTTGAAAGCAGAGCTCATTGATGTCTCGCCAGAATATATCCTTCGAACTTCCTCAACACGGATACGATCTCAAACATCATTAAATTTAAGCTTCTGAGTACCCACAAAATTACTAACCGCCACCCTCATTGGCTCCTAACTATTTGGCAGAGATGCAAGCAAAATTAGTGCTCACACTTCATCATCAAAATTGATCTAAACGGATGACAACTGGTTGACGATCGTGTTGAACTCATTCACATGTGCTACAATAACACCACCTTCTTCCATCTTCAAGTGGAAGAGTTTCTTCATGAGAAACACCTTATTATTTACCGAAGGTTTCTCATACATATCCGAGAGAACTTTCATGAGCCCTTTCGTGGTCTTCTCCTTTGCAACGTTGTGAGAAACGTTTTTCGACAGTGTTAACCTGATAACACCTAGAACTTGTATGTCAAGGAGATCCAACTCTTCCTGATCCATCTTTTCAGGTTTCTTGCTTAGTGGTTGATGAAGCTTCTTTCCGTATAGATAATCTTCAATTTGCATTCTCCAAAATGCATATTCTTAGACTCTCACTCCTCCTGATCCAAGTTACAATTTAGTCGGTTGTCGCTGAGTTTTTCAAATAATAAGAAAGCCTGATGGTTCTATTAAGCGCTTCAAATGCAGGCTTGTTGGCAAAGGGTATAATCATCGACCTTGTATTGACTACTTTGAGACTTTAAGTCTGGTGGTTAAACATCCAATTATTTGTATTGTTGTGGGACAAGCAGCTGCTCGAGGTTGGAGTTTATGGCATCTTGATGTTAAAAATGCTTTCTTGTAGGGTTATCTTGATGAGGATGTGTATATTGAATAACCACCTGGTTTTGTTGACCAAGACAAGCCCTATTATGTCTGTAATTTGATCAAGACGATTTATGGACTTAAACAAGCTCCACGAGCTTGGTATAATTCTTTTCATACTTTTCTTGTCGAATGTGGATTCTACAATTTGGTGGCTGATACATCACTCTTTGTTCAACAAAAGGCGGATGTTGTTCTCTTTGTCTTGGTATATGTTGATGACATAGTTGTTATAATAAATTCAAGCGAACATATTCAAGACTTGTTTTAGCCCACCTACTCTGCCTTCTGTTCCTTAAAGCCCTCAGAGTGATCTTCTTACGAAAGAGAATGTTCCACTCGTGAGTTTTTCAAAATATTGTTCGCTCCTCGTACTCTCAATCAAAATTCCACAACTTATATGGTTCTAAATCAGGGTTAGCTTTTATTTATGTTCTTATTTCTTTTTGAATTGTTGAAACGAACGAACAAATAAATAATATAATCACTTATTAACCTAGCTAGTAGCTTTTCACTATATATACGTACGAACATTGTAGTTCTTCTTCAACTAACATTAGATTCTTGGTCTTGTCAGATGCGTTGCAAATATCCCCTTAGATCTCCTCAGGAGATATTGTCCCGCCTCGGATTAAAAGCCAACATAAATGCTTCTCTTGTCTGCAAGACATGGCTTGAAGCAATTGCTTCTGTTAGGAAGGCACATCATCATCCTTGGCTTTTTATCCACAAAATGGATTAGATGATGGATACTGCATTCTTTTTGACCCATCACTGTCTCGAACATATAAGCAAAAATATCAGAGATGAAGTGTTCATCAGTAGTCTTTTATGCTAGGGATGGTTGGTTGCTGGTGAGAACATTGAACTTCTCCAAATTGATATTCTTTCTTGACTCTTTTACGAGGGAGCGAATCCACTTANGGGGGGGGGGGGGGGGGGGGGGGCTTAGCTTTCTCAGCAGCTCCCACATCAACTAATTGTTTGGTTGATCTCATTCAAATATGTCGACAAATATTTTTTTATCGATACATGGCGGCCTGATGAAACCGTATGGAGATAGCTGTCAATTGGTTGGGCCGTCCATGGACATGGCCAGTTCAAACTCGTATGGGTGGTCCGTGGACAAGACAAAAAAAATACATGGTCCAATTGGGCTGAGGACCAAAAGGATATTGGCCTGTCCATAATATTGAAAATTTAGGGTTACTTTAATTAGGAGAAAATGAATTCACTTTAAATTCTTTCAAAATCACACAATTTTTTTGCTATTTTACGGGTTACAATTTTATTGGAAAGTAGTTATTTTGGTGGGAAATGACGGTTTTAATGAGAAATCGCGGTTTTAGCGGAAAATAACTTTTTAACGAGAAATTGTGGTTTTGGCGCAAAAAATTGCATTTTTTAGGGTGAAGTCGTGGCTTTGATAGAGGACTCACGTTTTTGTGGGAAAACTGCAGTTTTGGCGGAAAAATCACAGTTTTGACGAAAAATTACGGTTTTGACGTAAAATTAAGGATTTAGCAGGAAAATTGCGGTTTTGACGAGAGAAAATTATGGTTTTACCGAAAAACCGCGGTTTTACCAAAAAATCACGTTCTGTCTAATGCTGCAGTTTTATGTCTCAATGAGACAAAATCATCACTCATACCTAGATTGGTGTCGTGCAAGGTTTATATAGATGGGTTAAAAATAAATATTCCATATTTTTTAATTGTTTTATAGAGGAATATATCATATATCGTTTTTAAAAACTATAAATAAACAATTTCAAAAGTTATTTGTTTTATCAAATAAATTAAAGATGAATACTTTTTATCATTAGTAATTTTTCATTTTTAGTTTTTTTTTAGTTTTTTAAATTAACACATTTTTAGCTATTTTAAATATTTAAATAAATAAATTTATTAAAATTTTGATATATTTGTTTTAGTTATTTATAAAATTCGATTTTATAGTGTTTAATCTTTTTTTACCTTTTTATAATTAATTTATTAATGACAATTTCGTAATTAGATAAATTAATTCATTAAGAATAATCTTATAATCAATCATCCCAGTATTCAATCTTTTTCCTATTCACTTCATAAACAAATTACGAATTTTCAAATTCGGAGTAACATCGGTTCCAAACTTGGTCGACTTTGAAAAGTTGAGAAGCAAATCGTTTAAGTTGATAAAACTTTAAAATCGTCTTTGTAGTTTCCATGTAACATCCTTTGCCAACTTTTACTATCTTCAAACAACAATCTTTTGAAACTACATGCGTCTTCATAAGAATCTCTTCAATAACATCGTAATTGCATTTGTGAAAAATGTTTGGTCCACTTCCTGTTTTTTCAATGCAGGTTCCTAGATAATGGAGATACTTTGGTGGGAGATTTTCGAGCATTCCTAAATTATATTCTTGTGAAGCCGGTGATATCGCCTTCAGTGCATCCAGCTCGCTATCGGATTTGATTAATGGTTCACCGTTGTTGTCATCTAGAGGCAAATTTGGATAACCAAATGATACCAAAGAGGTGATTATGAAAAATGTTATGAAAATTGTACTAATCTTCATTTTGTATCTACTTTTTAAAATTGTTTTTTTTTTTCTATTTTCTGATTCTAAAAAATTTATAAATGTGTGTATATATAGCAATCAACCAATTGTGAACGTTACTGATATTAATTATTCAAATTACGTTTTGCATAGTTTTTGCAACAACCGTTTTTTTTCAGGTCCCATTGTATTTTACGAAAACATAAACATTTATTCTAACAAGAAAAACATAAATATCCATTTAGTACTACAATTTCTATTTAATAACTTGAAATCATTTTTAAAGACTAACATTCACTTAATTTTTTATCATTAAAATGTCATGATGATATGATGTTTCATTATGAGACTTTCTCAGATTAAAATGAAAATGGGTTTAATTTACCATACTAATTATAAAATTTGCCATTTTTTCTATTATTGCTAATAAAATATTATATTTACTAATTAAGTTAGGTGTTCTATAAATATCAAGGAAAAGCAATGGTCTATCTTCGAAGTCTATGTTAAATCCAATAACATAGAATTTTTTACCATCTTTCAGAATCATCAATGGAAAATTTGAGAAACAACAAAAATCCTTATAAAATCATTAATCTAATATATAACCATCTAAATGACGCTGTAAACATTTAAAAGACACTAGGTGGTGTACGCAAATTCGCGGATGTAAACATAGGTGAAAAAAATTGATCCGAAGAATCAAAGCGAATAAAACCCAAAAAATGATATCAGATTTGAATAAAAATCAATAAAATATCCGTATGGATGCTAAACTTCAATACACGAAAAACCGAAACCGATCTCGGCACAAATCGAAATATTTCGAGTATTTAAATTACCTAACTTACTACTATATACTTAAATATAATAGTAATTTTAGATATACTATAAAATATCTAAAATACACCAAATACCTGGGTTATCCGAAAAAATTGGATTCTTGAAGATTTTAGATATTTCTGAATTTTTATATATAATTTAAATAGATGACAAACCTGCAAAGATATGAATTGAACCCGAGTCGAAATGTATGTATACCCGAATAAAATTTAAACATCTAGCCCCAAACACTTGTACTTAAAATATTATATTTACTAATTAAGTTAGGTGTTCTATAAATATCAAGGAAAAGCAATGGTCTATCTTCGAAGATCTATGTTAAATCCAATAACATAGAATTTTATACCATCTTTTAGAATCATCAATGGAAAATTTGAGAAACAACGAAAATCCTTATAAAATCATTAATCTAATATATAACCATCTAAATGACGTTGTAAACCACTAGGTGGTGCCCGCGAATTCGCGGAGGTAAGCATATGTGGAAAAAAATTGATCCGAAGAATCAAAGCGAATCAGATCCAAAAAATAGTATCGAATTTGAATTAAAATCAATAAAATATTCGTATGGATGCTAAATTTCAATACACGAAAAACCGAAACCGATCTCGACACGAATCAAAATATTTCGAATATCTAAAATACCTAAATTACAACTATATACTTAAATATAATAATTATTTTAGATATACTATAAAAATATCTAAAATACACCAAATACCCGAGTTAATCAAAAAAATTGGATTCTTGAAGATTTTAGATATTTCTGTATTTTTATATATAATTTAAATAGGTGACAAACCTTCAAAGATATGAATTGAACCCGAGTCGAAATGTATGGATACCCGAATAGAGTTTAAACATCTAGCCCCAAACACTTGTAACTCTAATTAACCCGATTGGACTGGAACAAATACCCGAACAACAAGTAGAACGCTCACCCTTAAGTAAAAGTATTATATGAAAGATCCAAGTATAGTGTGATATATTTTTACAGTGCTTATCATAGTAAAATATATTTCTCATTTATTATAATTTGTTATTTTTGTTACATATTTTTATTATATAAAATTAAAAATAAAAATAGTTCAGTTGTTTGGTAAGCAATTACAAAGTAACCTAGACATTTTCTAAATAAAAAAATCCTTGTTAGGTTTCTATCAAATGTACGAAATAGTTTTATTTTTTTTGATAAAGTGTACGAAATAGTTTTAAAAATATTGAATTAAATATTTGATATTTTGCTCAGTTTCTTTTCAAATTTTTACTTCAATTTTCTTGTAGATCAAGTTAAAAAATGATTTTGTAATTTAAACATTTAATATAAAATTATAAAAATAGATATAAACATGCAAAAAATATCAAAGTTTCTATAAAAATATCGATAATTTAACATAGAACATGTAAGATTGATTTCCGTGTAAATATAGTGATTGTAAGATTTAGAGTAACATTTTACTTTCCTTGTAAGAATCCATATGAATTAATATATCCATAAAAAATTATAGACGTTATATAATGAATTTAGAAAAACAGTCGATATGAATTAATAGACCTATAGTTTTTAATATAATTTTTTTGAATTTTAAACAAAGAATGATTCTCTCCATTAAATGTATACATTAACTTCTTATAACTTTTTTCATCATTGTAAATGGAAATTTACATGATTCTATTTATTTGTAATATTATATATTTAATATTCTGTGATCTATAATATTTAAAAACTCATATAAGATGATTTGATTTAAAATATTTTATAATTTGGAATTAATATATATAAATATATATATATATATATTTGCTTTTTTTTAAAAATACAGTATAAGATTATCTTACATCTACTTAATTAATTTACCTAATTGACTCAATTAACATTAGTTTATAAATAGGCTATAATCAAAGAACTGATTAACATCATTCCCTTGAAAATTAACTCTAGAAACAAGTTTATTTAGTACATATTTATCATAAAATTTTAGTAAATAAATTTTGGTCAAATTGCCAATGCGATGGATAAAAAAGATAGTTCTGATGCAAAAATATATAATTTGACGTAAATTATCCAAACTATTAATCACAACATGGAATAACTGAAACTTTTTATAAATAAAAACTGAAATAAGTACAGGTGTCTATCTTATTTTATTGGTATATACTTGAGCAACAAATCTTCTTCAAAATTCTATAAATAAATAAAAATTTTGGAACTGAATTAGATTTTTAAATTCAAAATAGAAAAATATTCAAATTCTTACCAATTGAATATATTTTTAAGATACTTATAATCATCTTTTTTTGTTGATGTGAACTAACAAATATTTTTTCTATTATAAAATTTGAAACATATTAATTAAGAATAATTGAAAAATGAAAAAAATAATATTTATAAGAATATTAGATAATTATATACATACAAGTAATTTATAATTTCGTTTAATATTGTACTTTCCATGTATTGACTTTCCTTAATTCTTTCATTATTAATTACCATTTTCTATATATATATATATATATATATATATATATATATTAACCGATTTTTCGGAATTTCCAGCGTAGGTTAAATTTGAATTGCCTTTTAAGTCAAAGTAATATTATTTCATTTTTAGTAAATAGACAACTTTTACACTAATTTCCTTCTATGAATTTTATAAAAAGTTTTTTTTTAACATATGTGAGTAAATCTCGGAAAATTTTAAATAAGAACAAAATATGTAATTTAAAAATATATTACTTAAACGCACACATTCTATAATGTACATAACATACTAAGACGAATGTTAATATTGAAACTCTGTCTTTTAAATTATTAATATATATTAATACTCTATTAAAATATATTCTTTTTAAATGATTCAACAATATAAAAAAGTAGAATAAAAGTAATTATATAATTTTAAAAAATTATTACTTAAACTCACACATTCTATAATATACATATCAATTTTCAATTTATAATGTATATTTCTTTAACTTAGAGTGTATATATTATTTAGGCTTATTTTTAATGTATATTTTATGACAAGATCGAAAATGGTATAAATTGAAAACCAATGTTTGTCAATTGGGCAAAGAATTGTAAATTTAAGAAGAATGTTTGGATATTGAGTTTAAATGGTTCATGGTTTATTTGTTTGTTTTAGAGATGAATTAAATAAATCAAAATTAAATAAATATTCCAAATCTTCCAACCAATTAAATTATAATGTTAATGTTAAAAACTTACATATGAGTGACACGTAAACAAATTTCACTTAAGTGTACATTTTTGATATAATGTTAATATTATATTCAATGAACGAAGGGGGTTACATCGTTAGCCTATAGTTTTCACTGCCCAAAAAGGCAAAAAAATAAACATCATTGAAAACGAAACTTAGATAATAACTTTCATAATTAAGATTCTGCTTTGCTAAGCTCTACTGAGCCACTTCGAGAGTAATCCCTTGCATTTCTTTCTGTTCCTATGCGCAAACAGAAAGTCCCTTAAGTATACTATGATTTAATATATAGGAGGATATTCTCAAAAGCAAAATATAAATAGTGAAACTAAAAAGCACCATAATTGAGTTATCTCTAATTGACCTAATTAACCCTAAGAGCATCAACATCGGGGTTTCTTATGCAAGGGATCTTTAAAAAAAAAATTTTAATTGGTGGGACCCATTAAAGTCAGAAGAAACGTATCTTCTGGAGCCAAAATAAGAAACGACTTTGGTTTGTTTCTTGTACTATTTGCGGACCCCATTGACACGTGGCGACCCGCTATTGGTTTCCTTTTTATTTTTTATTTTTTTTGTTTTAAAAAAAGGAAAATTTTAAGAAACCCAAAAACAGGTTTCAGCGATAATGATGGCCTAAACACTCGTCTTATCAAAAATTGGAGTTCATCCACAGTCGCGCAACTCTTTAGCCCTCATAGTGGTTTTCTCGAGAAAGAGAAGGTTCCAGTCGTGAGATTTTCAATTGTTTTCTTCTCCATCAAATTTCTAGTGGTTCTGAATTAGGTTTAGGTGTTACTTGTAGCTATACCTAAGTTTTATTGCACGTCCTCTTTAGCTTGCATAAAATTCTTGGTCTTCTTCTAATCGACAGATGTGCTGCAAATATTCCCTCAGATCTCCTGCCGGAGATACTGTCCCGCCTCGAATTAAAAGCTAACATAAATGCTTCTCTTGTCTGCAAGACATGGCTTGAAGTAGCTGCTTCTCTTAGGAAGGTACAGCGTCTTCCTTGGCTTTTTTATCCACAAAGAGGATCAAATGATGGAGACTACATTCTTTTTGACCCATCACGGTCTCGAACATATATGCAAAAATATCCAGAGATGAAGGATCCCTCATTATTCTATTATGCTAGGGATGGTTGGTTGCTGGTGAGAACATTGAACTTCTCGAAGATATTCTTTCTTAACCCTTTTACAAGGGAGCGAATCTACTTACCCAAGGAGGAACCCTGTGGGGGCTTAGCTTTCTTAGCGGCTCCCACATCATCTAGTTGTTTGGTTATCTCATTCAAATATATCGACAAATATTTTGTGATCGATACATGGCGGCCCGGTGAAACCATATGGACCAACCATACCTTTGAGCACTATTTACCTTGTGTCACGTGGATCAGATATGTCTTCTCGAATGGTATGTTGTATAGTCAGTAACCAGCCGACGGTATTTAAACTGAATTTAAAACGCAATGTATGGGAAGAGAAGAGAGATCTTGGAGGCTTAACAGTGTTTGCAAGTCAATATTACTCTCTTACAATGGCTGGTCTTTCGGAGCAGAACAGAATATATAATACATCGGATATGGGGCAGTACCACTCTAACAGCTCTCATCACCCTTCAAGTAGTTACTTGCCTTGGCATGAAGTTTGGCTGGAGCCACCTCACAACTTTAGTTTGTGACTTCATTCTTTTATCTATATGTTTTTTTTTTCTTATGAAAAACTTTTTTTATGACTTCTAGAGTTTTGGCAAAATTAACAAGTTCTGGCTTATATGATTGAGTTAGTAGTGATCAAGACTTTTTAAGAATTAATATATACACTATTGCTTCTTTTCCATTTATATCTGATCATTGGGGAGGACTTCAAATCATCATGATGGTTCGTGTTTAAGGGAAAATCATATGGACAAGAAACTCGTGAAAATTGTCTGGAAGGAGTGTTTGTAATCTCTTTGGTGACTATAAATGCGAGACCTCGGTCTATAGAGGCAAATAGTGTGTAAGGAGAGCTTAAAATGATTGATTTGACTATCTATGTAATATAAGT
Organism: Anastatica hierochuntica; assembly: GCA_900406275.1. Classification (NCBI taxonomy): domain Eukaryota; kingdom Viridiplantae; phylum Streptophyta; class Magnoliopsida; order Brassicales; family Brassicaceae; genus Anastatica; species Anastatica hierochuntica. The sequence goes on along the minus strand of OVAN01002398.1, from coordinate 6,809 downwards.
GCACTTGTCTTTTCGGTTGGAGACAAAATGGTGTGTGAGGACAGTTTAAAATGATTGATTTGGTTATCTATGTCAGTGCACTTATCTTTTCGGTTGAAGTATGATAGAACTCCACAATTAAGTGTGTTTGTGCTGAAGCAATTCTAGAATGGGTGTACCTTTCGGAAAGTGATTTCTAAAATCGTCAGTACAAGAAAACAGGGTAATTCCCGACGGAAATTCCGACGAACACAAATTCGTCGGAAAATCCGGACGAAATACAAACTTAAGGCGTTGTCGGTAATTCGTCGGAAACTTCCGACTCAATCCCGACGAAAAATGCTCCGTCGGTTATTTCTGACAAATAACCGACAAACAATTCTGTCGGAGATAAATTTCCGACGAATTCCTGACGCCAATTATGACCGTTTAATAATATGTTTTAAAATAATATATTCGTCGGAAATTTGTCAGAAATTTCCGACAACTTTCCGACGAAAATTATGATTGTTTTTAATATGTTTTAAAATAATATATTCGTCGGAAATTCGTCGGACGTTTCCGACGAATTCCCAACGAAATTTATGACCGTTTGTTAATATGTTTTAAAATAATATATTCGTCGGAAATTCATCGGCAATTTTCGATGAAATTTTCGACGAAATTTATGACCATTTGTTAATATTTTTAAAATAATATATTCGTCGGAAATCCGTCGGGACTTTCCAGATTGGTTAGTTGAGTTTGTATGTGGACCAAACTATGTGGTGAAGTCATATCCGAGATATTGCACTCGAGGATATGCATTCATAGTTCATAGGGAAGGCCGTGCAAGGATAACTTTTGATGCTTGTGTTAGTTCCTCATCTGGTGATGACGTCTACTATGGTAACTTAAAAGAACTTCTGGAAATTCAGTTTCCGGGAATGGTTGGATTGAGGTGTACGGTTTTCTTTTGTGAAGGATACGACAATACTATTAATCGTGGGANAGTTTTACGATCCATTCATTTTTGCTTCCCAAGCTGATCAGGTATGACAATTTATTCTGTAATATTTCATCAATGTTATATATATATATATATATATATATATATATATATGACATATTACTAATAACAAAAAATTATTAGGTTTGCTATCTCTGTTATCCTCGAGTTAGGCAAAGAGACGACCCTTGGATCACTGTCACGTTCATTCATCCGAGAGGACGAGTAAATGGAGTAGCTGATCATGATCCATTACAAACAGAATCTAGCATCAACATAAGTCCAATTGAAGATTCAACAAATATTCAACTCGTTGTCGATTTTACGAAGTTCGGCCAAGATGACGTTGTGCACTCAGAATCAGAAACCGAGGTTGGAGAGTTTGGCAAAGATTCTGATTCATGTCCTTCTGATTATTAAATTCTAAGTAAATTGACATTTATCAGGAAAATGTAACTTCAAAGTAATATATATAATATATTTTATGTTTTTAAAAACTTGTAAGACACCACGAACTTATAATTTTGGTTGGGGTTCATCTTTTAGTATGAAAATTTACAATTAACTCTGGATCTATGCAATAGCAGTATTTTTGTAAAAATGTGTAATGATGTTGGTTAAAAAGATAATGGTTTAAGAAGATTTAAAAGTATTTAACTTTTTTAAAAGATTAAAAAAAGACTTTGATTGATCGTTATAATTTTGAATAAGTGTTTTTTTGGATTTTAAAAAAATTTTAATATTATAAAATTAATGAATATTTCAAATGAATTAAATGTAATTTGTATGTATTTTCCCTATTTTGTCGAAAATTCGTCGGGAAATTGTATATATTTCCCGACGAATTTCCGACGACCTGCAAAGAATATTCCAGTTTCGTCGGGAGTTCGTCGGAAATTTCCGACGAAATCCCGACGCAAATGTAATATGCCTTTTAAAATCATAAGTCAAACTATAACCAAAATATTTCTGACGGAATCCCGACGAATTTGATAATTCGTCGGAAAGTGAAAATTTTAGCAGGAAACTAATTATCGTTTTTTTTCTTTAGCGCCAATTTTTATTTTTCCCGACAAAATACCGTCGAATTATGTTCGTCGGAAATATTTACACTTAAAAAAAACAATTATCTTCTCTCAGCCATCCATCTCCTCTCTCTCAACATCTCCTCTCTCTCAACCAACGACTCCTCTCACTCTCTCAACCAAGAAACACGTACTCCCCATTATCTCTTTCCCAAGCATCCAACTCTCCTCTCTCTAAACCATCTAATCATGTAAGTTTGTTTTTTCTTTTTTCATTATTTTTGTTTATTGTTGTTAGATTTCATAGATTTAGGTGATTAGATTTGGTATAGATTTGTCAGTTTTAGAATATGATTTTTTGAAAAAGTTGTGAATTTGTTAGTTTTAGGATTTGATTGATTGAGAAAGTTTGAGGATTTGAATGTTTGAGAAAATTTGAGGATTTAAGTAGATTTATTTTTGAATGTTTGAAAGTAGGCCAGCGGTTGCACTACCTCTGCATCCATCTTACGAAACCAGGGTTCGAACCCTGCACCTGCCTCTAGTGAGAGGAACTATTTGCCACTAGGCTACGATGACAAAAAAAAGATTTATTTTTTATTTATAAATTTATCTAAGGAAAAACTATTAAATTAAACTTTCATTTTCAGATCGAAATTTGATTAACTTAATAGTTTATTCCCTTAGATAAATTAATAAATAAAAAATAAATATATTTAAATCCTCAAACTTTCTCAAACATTCAAATCCTAAAACTAACAAATCGTCAAACTTTCTCAAACAATCAAATCCTAAAACTAACAAATTATCAACTTTCTCAAACAATCATATTCTAAAACTAACAAATCTATACCAAATCTAATCACCTAAATCTTTGAAATCTAACAACAATAAAAAAAAATGAAATAAACAAACTTACATGATTAGATGGTTGAGAGAGAGGAGAGTTGGATGCTTGGGAAAAAGATAATGGGGAGAACGTGTTTCTTGGTTGAGAGAGTGAGACGAGTCGTTGGTTGAGAGAGAGGAGATGGATGGTTGAGAGAAGAAAGAGATAAAGGAGAGAGAAGATAATTTTTAAGGGGAGATAATTTATTTCATTATTTTTGTTTATTGTTGTTAGATTTCATAGATTTAGGTGATTAGATTTGGTATAGATTTCTTAGTTTTAGAATATGATTGTTTGAGAATGTTGTGAATTTGTTAGTTTTAGGATTTGATTGATTGAGAAAGTTTGTGGATTTGTTAGTTTTAGGATTTGAATGTTTGAGAAAATTTGAGGATTTAAATAGATTTATTTTTTATTTATAGATTTATCTAAGGAAAAAACTATTAAATTAAACTTTCTTTTTTAGATCGAAATTTTATTAATTTAATAGTTTTTCCCTTAGATAAATTAATAAATAAAAAATAAATCTATTTAAATCCTCATACTTTCTCAAACATTCAAATCCTAAAACTAACAAATCCTCAAACTTTCTCAAACAATCAAATCCTAAAACTAACAAATTCTCAACTTTCTCAAACAATCATATTCGAAAACTAACAAATCTATACCAAATCTAATCACCTAAATCTTTGAAATCTAACAACAATAAACAAAAAAACTGAAAAAAAACTTACATGATTAGATGGTTGAGAGAGAGGAGAGATGGATGCTTGGGAAAGAGATAATAGGGAGAACGTGTTTCTCGGTTGAGAGAGTGAGAGGAGTCATTGGTTGAGAGAGAGGAGATGTTGAGAGAGAGGAGATGGATGGTTGAGAGAAGAAAGAGATAAAGGGGAGAGAAGATAATTGTTTTTTTTAAGTGTAAATATTTCCGACGAACATAATTCGACGGTATTTCGTCGGGAAAAATAAAAATTGGTACTAAAGAAAAAAATGATACTTAATTTCCTGCTAAAATTTTCACTTTCCGACGAATTATCAAATTCGTCGGAATTCCGTCGGAAATATTTTGATTATTGTTTGACTTATGATTTTAAAAGGCATATTACATTTGCGTCGGGATTTCGTCGGAAATTTCCGACGAACTCCCGACGAAACTGGAATATTCTATGCAGGTCATCGGAAATTCGTCGGGAAATACATATACTTTCCCGAAGAATTTTTGAAAAAATAGGGAAACTACATACAAATTACATTTAATTCATTTGAAATATTCATTAATTTTATAATATTAAAATTGTTTTAAAATCCAAAAAAACACTTATTCAAAATTATAACGATCAATCAAAGTCATCTTTTTACTCTTTTTAAAAAGATTAAATACTTTTAAATCTTTTTAAACCATTATCTTTTTAACCAACATCATTACACACTTATTGCAAAACATACTGCTATTACATAGATCCAGAATTAATTGTAAATTTTCATTTTAAAAGATGAACCCCAACCAAAATTATAAGTTCATGGTGTCTTACAAGTTTTTAAAAACATAAAATATATTATATATATTTCTCTGAAATTACATTTTCCTGATAAATGTCAATTTACTCAGAACCCGAAGAATAATCAGAAGGACATAAATCAGAATCTTCGCCAAACTCTCCAACCTCGGCTTCTGATTCTGAGTGCACAACGTCATCTTGGCCGAACTCCGTAAAATCGACAACGAGTTGAATATTTGTTGAATCTTCAATTGGACTTATGTTGATGCTAGATTCCGTTTGTAATGGATCATGATCAGCTACTCCATTTACTCGTCCTCTCGTATGAATGGACGTGACAGTGATCCAAGAGTCGTCTCTTTGCCTAACTCGAGGATAACGACAATAGCAAACCTAATAATTTTTTGTTATTAGTGATATGTCATATATATATATATATATATATATAACATTGATGAAATATTACAGAATAAATTGTCATACCTGATCAGCTTGGGAAGCAAAAATGAATGGATCGTAAAACTGCAGTCTCCGTCGTGAATGCACCGATGTAACACCAAATGCGTCGATTTTCACCCCACGATTAATAGTATTGTCGTACCATTCACAAAATAAAACCGTACACCTCAATCCAACCATTCCCGGAAACTGAATTTCCAAAAAAAATTTTTAGTTACCATAGTAGACATCATCACTAGATGAGGAACTAACACAAGCATCAAAAGTTGTCCTTGCACGGCATTCCCTATGAACTGTGAATGCATATCCTCGAGTGCAATATCTCGGATATGACTTCACCACATAGTTTGGTCCACATACAAACTCAACTAACCAATCTGGAAAGTTCCGACAGATTTCCGGCGAATATATTATTTTAAAAATATTAACAAACGGTCATAAATTTCATCGGAAACTTCGTCGGAAATTGCCAACAAATTTCCGACGAATATATTATTTTAAAACATATTAATAAACGGTCATAAATTTCGTTGGGAATTCGTCGGAAACGTCCGACAAATTTCTGACAAATATATTATTTTAAAATATATTAAAAACAATCATAATTTTCGTCGGAAAGTTGTCGGAAATTTCCGACGAATATATTATTTTAAAACATATTATTAAACGGTCATAATTGGCGTCGGGAATTCGTTGGAAATTTATCTCCGACAGAACTGTTTGTCGGTTATTTGTCGAAAATAACCGACGGAGCATTTTTCGTCGGGATTGTGTCGGAAGTTTCCGACGAATTACCGACAACGCCTTAAATTTGTATTTCGTTTGGATTCGTCGGAAATCCCTCCGGATTTTTCGACGAATTTATGTTTGTCCGAATTTTCGTCGGGAATTACCCTGTTTTCTTGTAGTGTGCAAATGAGAAAAAACTCGAGAAATTATCGCGTGGTGATTGTAAAGACAGTAAATCTAGACTATCATTAGACCGAGTGGGAACGCAGGTTTGAAAAAGGGGTGTCGAGATGGACTGACGAGGTGTCATAATAAATCTTTTTAGTAAGTGGATGTTCTTTGATTACTTTCTTGGACTATGCTTCTTGTATGACAATGTAATGAGAGTTCGGTAAGAGCAAAAGACAACTATCACAATCGATTTACTGAAAATAGTTTTTAGTCTTTTGTAATGCAAAATTAATTGTCGTTTCCTCGCAACAAGCTTAGTCTAAAGCAACAACTGAAAAGGAGCTGTCACATGCTTGTACCTGTTGGAACAAGGAGAAGCTGTTGGATCAGAGAATGGATGAGCTGGCATAAGTTAAATGACGTGGCTTTGAAGTAATAAATGGAAACACAATATCTTGAGGATCACGTCAAAAAGGAGATACTCAAGATATTAGGAAAACTGAAGATATCAACTAGAAGATACTCGAATCCAAGAGAAATAAAAGGATGAGAAAATCGTTCTAGGTCTTTTGAGCAAATAGAGTTTTAAAAAACGTGAGGTTTTGTTTTTTTGCTCTTTGGTCGAACAAGAGAGTTGAGAGATTAGAGATATGCTCAAGAGCTTGTTCTTTGAGAAGGAGCATAGGTTACAAGCTGTGAAGCTTTGTGTAAAACCGATCATTGGGTTGATTTGATTCTTAATAGAAAGTGTTACTCGGTATCGAGTATTGGAAATCGAGTCTATAGCCTTTTCAATAGGTATCAGAGCAGGCATCTGAACCTAGTTAGATCGAAACTTACAACGGGTTTAGATCATGCGGAACTATGGACTCGGTAAGGGGGCTTATCGCTAAGAATCGCATTCCAATCCTGGAAAAAGGAAAGTATGTCCATTGGAAGATGAAGATGAGAGCTGCCATAAGAGGTATTCATCATAATGCTTGGACAGTGGTTGAAAAAGGATGGTCGCCTCCTATTGCGAAAGGAGCTGATGGTAAAGAGGTGTTGAAAGACGAGTCTTTGTGGAC
>OVAN01002397.1:0-33077 GCA_900406275.1 Anastatica hierochuntica | reverse complement strand
TTGGCGCCAAGACCAAGCTATGTCCTTGGCGCCAAGACAGAGCGTCTGTCTTGGCGCCAGTTGGTGCTGAGGCGCGAATAACGTTTAGTCGTAGTCTGTTGACTGAACCACGTCTTTTCTGATCGTCATTTCCTTCGAATCGTCACTTGATCGTCTCTCGTTTCGTCTCGATTGGAGTTTCCGTCAAACCGTCATGGCAACAGTTGCAAGGATTCGTGCTTTCCGTGGACTTCGTATCAATCGTATTAAACGACGACGGTTAACTTAAGCACTGGAAGAGTCTAAACTATACGGTTGGCCTTATCGGTCCACGAAGCTGTTACCGCTTATTCCTACGAAAAACAGTTTTCCGCGATAAATCGTAAAAGTCACTGAGCTGCGAAACGGCCCGAAAGGGCCCAAACCGCGATAACGGTTCACTAATGATTTTTGGACGAGAACCCGGCCACTTGAAATGACTNGGATCTCGCGAAAATGTTAAGTTTTGGGAAGATAAGGAAGGATCTCGAAAAGATATAGGAAAATCAGGGAAAAAGGAATATTTCCGCGAAAAGATATGTACGAATCGGGAAGGAAAAGGAAATTGAGCCAGCCCACGAAGGTCTATATAAAGGACGCGAAGTGAAAGAAAAAGAGGAGAGTTTTCCTCACCGCATAACACTTAGAAAACTAGGGTTCTTACTTTTTTTTCGTTAGCGAGCTGCGTCTCAACTAGGTTACGAGTCTACGCTGTAGTTCTAGGTAATTTTTGCCAACAGTTCGCGGCCACGGCTTAACACCGTTGCGCATGCTCCGATCACGAAATTCGAATAAGATCCCTTAACTTTCTTGGTTAACTATGTCTGTCGAATCGTTTTTCGTTTACGTTTTTCTGCTTACTTTTGATTCACTTTCAAACTCATTCTGTATTCATTCACGTTAACCTGTTTTACGAATCTTGTTACTTTATCACCATTAAATTCATATCGCTTCGTAATCTGTTTCGTTTTAATCCACTTTCGTTATTAACCTGTTTCGTTTCGTAATCTGTTTATCTTTAGTTTCGTATTTCCTATTTACTAACTCATTAACCCACTTCTTGATCTGTCGGTCTTTGGCTACAGAGAGTCCGTGAACCACATAACATTGACAGTGAGAATTTCGGTTCCCACAGACACCTAATTTCCATTGATGGATATCCATGAGGTGTTATCTTGTAATAAAGGTCCTTATCAATATGAATGAAGTGCATTCTTCCATTTGGCCAGTCCATTACAGCTCTGACAGTTGCAAGAAAGCTTCTTCTAAGTATTAAACTTGACGAATGTTTCGCCGCTGCTTCAACAACCTGAAAATCAGTAGGCACAAGATCAATTTTAATTCTTATTAGAATACCATGTAATGATCCTACAAGTCTTTTTATTGATCCATCAGCAAAGATGATCCACATCTTCGAAGGCCCGAAGTTTGTGAAACTAAGTCGCGTAGCAATATGTGTTGGCATGAGGTTTACTCCAGCTCCGGAGTCGCATAAAGCATTTTCAAAAACTTGTTTGTTGATGGAACACTTGATTAGGAAGAGTCTTGGGCCCTTCAAAATATGGAGAGTGCTAAAACGCCTGTTAGGATCCCTGACTTGATTGAACAATCCTTCTATTCTTTCCAAGTCCTGAAGATTGTTTTCAAAACATCTTCTGAGCTCACTTTGAGTAGTCCATGCTCTTTCAAATGTACTAGCAGCAGGTAGCTCACGAGATAGCTTAAGAAATTCCTTCCAATTTTCTCTTGGAATGAAGGCACTTGCTCCTCATGATCCCAAGTAGACATTGTCATTTTTGTGCTCAAACTGAGGCCTAGTTTTCGATTAAGTGGCTTAGATTCTTGTTGTCCTTTTAAAGGGCATGCGAGATTCCACTTATTGGGAAAAGTTTTGATTGTCCAATGGTTTGAAATCAAAAGCTACGACCTCTCTCTTCAGGTCATTAGGCTTGGTGACGAAATTAGTGGAGTTTTCTTTATTCTCCACTAGTTTCTTCTCGATATCTTTGAGATGAGAGCTTAGGTGATCAAGATTGATCTTGATATCACGAATCTCAGGAGTTTTGTGGTCCATTCTTCCCTATGCTTTCCTTTTCATCTTCCTGGTCATCTTCCATCTTCGTGTTTGTTCCATTGGCACTAGACACCAATTTTTCCAAATTGTCTTCCAGCTCTTTAATCCTTTCATTTTGTTCTTCCTTGAACCTTTTGATCCTAAGATTTAAGATTATAAAGTCCTAAGAGCAGCTAATTTTCTTAGCTTTCACGTTCTCAACCAAAGACTCAAGTCTTTTTCCATAGCTTTCACGTTCCTGCTTTCTTCAACGCGAATTTCAGCTTCTCCTTGGGTTTCTGTGGAATTTCGTTGGGAACGAGTGTGGAATAGCTCTTGGGCAGCCGCTTCTATATGGCTTAGGCTCATTTTTAAGCCTTGAACAATGAGTTCAAGCTTCTCAATCCTCTCTTCAAGGGCGAAATTCTAGTTATTTATTGAAGTATATATTTTATGCTCCATATCGCCTTGAATCTCAAGAAGTTGCTATGTGAAGTGCTTGATCTTGAACTACACAGATCTTAGGGGTATGTAAGGACGTAGAGGATGAGAATAGGACCGTGATACTTTTGACTTTGGAGTTCTAGGTGGTGGAAGATGTCGCAGTTTCTTATGGGGAAGAAAGCTATGGAGATTTTTGTTCAGGGATCTCCCTTCATGGTTTTGAAGCGTATATCTTCTTTTCTGGGATTTGTATGAGTTTTCCAGCGGTATGGAGTCAAGATACCAGCCTCTTTGAATGGATTCATGGCTTGAACTTTGCCTCCAACCACGTTCTCCTTGAGGTTGACCTTTTGGCTCAGCATAGTCTCTCTTAGGTTGATAGGTATGAGGATAGTACTGAGTATCCTTCATGAATTCAAGTGAATGATGATTAGGGTAGCTATATCATTCAAACTTTTTTCCATGGTTGTAGAGAGGTTTTAGGGTTTTGAGTTTTAGGCTCTGATTTCTTGTATTTTCCCTGAAAAACACAAGAGAAACAATTAAATAGGTAGTACAATGGAAAAGTCATATTCGTAGTAAAAAAAGGGAGCACAAAATTATTAGTAAGTAAATCTAAATCATATCTGCTAAAACCCTAAAAGGATAAAAATACGTTAAAAGAAAAGCATACTTACATTTTTACAAGAAAACCAATTTTTCTACTAAGAAATCGATATTTGCATAGAAAGGAAAAGAAAGAAAAGCTTTCCTAGACTTAATCCTAGATCTAAATACTTAGGCAAACATAACTAATCCCCAGCAACGACACCAAAAACTTGATGTGGGGTCAAGTTTTACTCCAGTAAAAACCTAACTGCAACTATACAACAACCGCTATAATACTTAGGGATCGAATCCACGGAGACTAGCAGTCACATTTAGAACCTATATGATTTTGGACTAAGCTAAGAATAAGATATGCAAGGGTGTTGTCACTGTTTTTATTTGGTTTTTTTGTTTTACGGATGCAAATTAACCTACACTATATGCTAATGTGCAGAGGATAGATCAATGAAAAGATATGCATCAAACAACAGAAAGTTAAAGTAAATAAACATGAGTTAAAAATAACTAGGGGCATAATGATTCGGTCTAGATCACAGCCACTAAGGTAGATCCTCTCCACTTTCGAGGTTCGGGATTCTATGGTTAATATCAAGGGATTTTGACTTTCGTACGACCTTAAAATAAATAAATATGCATTAAAACGATTAAGACTGATTGTTGATGATTCAAAGTCGGTCTACTTTCGAAGCCTACTTAGAAAGGCTCAACAAATACTAGATCCATCGGTAAGTCAAGATTTTGTAATGTAAACCACTATGGATTTTTTCACAAACCAACTTCGTTTGTGAACAACCTTAATGTACAAGCAAAGATGATAACGTTATTGATAAAATCTGATCGACTAGTAATCCTATTCAAGTGAACTCATTGACTCCTTGTAATCTACTGTCTAACATGAAAACTAATAGATTAAAAACATGTAAACACGAAATCAATCATGGCAACAAGCACTCATATCAAATCAATCATAGATAAAACCGAATGATGGAAGAAATATTTGGGTTTCGTGTCCAAGGGTCTTGAGTTGATTTCTTGGGATATAAATGACTTGAAATAGATATACTTAACTTAGGAGAATTTCTGGTTCAAAACCCAATTGGTTTTTCTTTTGTTTTGGCCTTTCTACGCACCCTTCATCTGCGAGACAGCTAGACTAGTCTTCAGTAAAATTAGTATAACTCTTTGTCTATTGCTTCAAATGAGATGAAACTACTTGTATATGAAAGATAATTTAATCATTTAGCTCGTGTCCAAATTTGTTCAAAATCCATTGAGGGAAAGACCTTTGTCTTAGAAGATGCTTCTGATGATCAAAAACTGTCCAGAAACTGGCTTTTGATCCAATTAACTCCATAAGCTCCAAAATGCATTATTTGACCTGAAATGACTTGAAACACTATAAATACATGAAAATACCTCCAATTGCATAAAGTTGTGTAAAAACACTAAGAAAACTTATTAAAATCCATAAGAAAATTGGTTGAATAATGGTGCTATCAATGTTTCGTAGTCACTATGGGCATCATACCTCTCATATGAATCCAACTTCGTGGAGGTTTCTCACTTCTTTAATGAAAATTTCGTCTCTTTTTGGAGCGAACTTTCTCCTTTTCTGCTTCACTAGTAGGTGGTCTGAATCGACCATCAGTCTATGGGAGATGATGCTGGGGTCAATCCTTGACACAGTCGCATGAGACAAGGCGAAGCAATCGTGATTAGATCAAAGAAAACCTAGGAGCCTTTGCCTCAAATCTACAGGGAGCCAGAGCTAATTTTCAAATACTTTCTAGGGTCGCTTTATGAAAGTGGGGCTTCAATGAGTTGTCCGATTTTAGGATCCTCGTTGTTAGCGTCAGCCTTAGTCGAAGGTGGAGTTAGAGGCGATGTCTTGGTTCTGAGGCTTATTTCATAGCATGATTGGGGGTTTTATTGCTCGAATTTTATTTATTTGACACCCCAAGGCATGGGGAACTTCATGACCTAATGCAATGTACTAGGGATTCCTTTCATAACATGGATCTGTGGTCTCCCCATGATAGCGTTATCTACAGATGGGCAGTCTACGATGGCAAACCTAGTTTTCTGGTAGACTCCTTCTTCATAGACAGTCTAGGTGGTTTCGGCAATGGTCTGGTTCACTTCTCCGTTGAACCCAATCAGAGTGCTTGACCTCTTGATTACGCTGGACTCGATGATCCCTAATTCTTTCATGCTTCTCAAGAATAGGATATTGGTGGAGCTCCTACCAAGACTCGCATAACAACATAGTTAGACATGGTCAAGGATACCACCATGGCATCATGGTGGATAGCCTGTACTATGCCGCCTTCGTTGGGAGTAAAGCTGATGATAGTCAGTGGTAATGCTTCACTTTGAGGCCTATTCGCCACGTAGAAGATTCCTGTAGGTTTGTAATTTCTTCTTGAGATGGGATTCTCCTGAGTTTTGGAACCGTCTCGGCCTCGTGATATGTGATTAATCACCCAGGTAGGACTTGGTGATTTTGTGGCTGGCGCCTCCGCAGGTTCGAGGCGCTTGGACTTGGCTACCTAGGCGTTTCTTCTGGCGAGGAACTCTATATTCCTAGCACTATAAATCAAAGGAAACAACTCATGATTCATTATTGCTTCAAAGGATAAAATAAGAAACAAAAAATTATGTCTAGGTATTTTGTTTCAATTCACACCATGGAAGGTTCATCCTCTTTATGCAGTTTGCCATCTCTCAGAAAATTTTCAAATGCAAGTAAAATATATTACCTATATGACGTAGAATATGTAGATGATAGTAAAGTCCCTATTACCCAGTTATCCCTACCAAACTCCTATAAGGCATTCACCAAACCAAATTCCACCATCCCAAATGTCATAAGACATGTGCTTGGTCCCAACAAACACGCTGCCAAAGAAATTGTTCTAGCATCCCAGTTAGAACAACACGTAGTTCAGGCAACTAAAGCTGAGCAAATGATTCCTTTATGACTCAACAAGGGAATGGTACACCAATGGAGAGCACATGGCACTCACCTTCACTATGGAGATATAAGATCGGCACACACTCTTCATGCGAGAAATGGCTTACATTAGTTTTGAAAATGGCACTACTTGAAACAAGACACAAAGAATCCTAGCATGCTTGTATAACAACTCTACAAACAACCTTAAATGTTGGCACGGTGTTTGTCACACTCTTCCCAAACTTCAATATGGCGTTGGAAGATCCACACATCTACCAAAACATGTAAATCCAACTACAAATCATGGGTGCTCCACAGATTGGACATACGTACGCAGCAACACTCCACCACCAAATGGCGTATAGAGCTCAAAATCATGCCATGGATATCAGCCACCCAAGAGACACATGAATTGCACTGCTAATACAATTAGAGTCACATCATAGTCCGTCATGCATTCTTTTCCCAAGAAAAATCCCATGAGAAGAGCTACTCACATTGCTTCAATAATCATATGTAATGAACTATGAAAAGCTCCACGAAAACAACACTCCAATACAATGCGTCGATTATTTCATTCAAAGAAAAAGAGATGGGTTTATCCAGGTATCGTTTAAATAAGGTGGTGAGAAATCATAACCTACAATCTTTTATACGAGATTAATTCAATCTCTCCACCAGAAGACCCCGTAGCAATCAAGAAATACTTCGATAGTGTCCAGATAAACTATTTCAATGAATATGGAAATCCTGTATATGCTTTCTCTGATGAAACGAGCCATAAATTCTTTGACATATGCGACTATCCAAGCTGTTTAGCGGACGACTCCGATGAAGATAAAACTCTAAAGAAAAGAAGAAGAAGAAGAAGAAGAAGAAAGAAATCAACCCAAAAAATCCTCAAAGAACCTTATGAATCAAGAGATCCAGAAAATGACCTCCTTGGAGAACCTAACAGAGGAAATTTTGAATGCTATGTTCTGTATTCAAACAGGACAACATCAACACTTTTTCCTAAAGAAGAGGTAAAACTAATCTATATGATGGGTCCTTCATCGTATCAAGATGATGCTTTTCCACCACGAGAATTCGAAGAAGGCAACATTAAACATTCATGGAAGGTCAAAAATCCTAATATGAAAAATCCTAACGATTCAAGAAAGCAAATCAATGCAGCTAAAGTAACACCAAACTGGCAGTCAAAGAATACAACAACCCAGAACAATCTCTTGAGCCAAATTGACAAAAAGGTAACCATTTTAGACCTCTCCATTAAAGAAATAAACAAAAAGATAGCCTCCCACCACCAACAAATCTTTCATTTAGTAACCATTGTTTCCATGGCATCTCCTCTTATGTACCAAAATGAATTTGAACTAAAATCTCTAAAAGCCCAATTACACTCTCTAAAAAATCAGCCAAAACCCAACCTAAAGTTCCATACGATATCTTCACATCTTACCCTGTATACACCACCCCATTCCCCGTCCAAACAAAACCCCTCTCTTTTTCCAATGACCCAAGTGTTTTTGGCTCATCTTCATTCCTGCCAACAAGTGTTGTAAACGAACAACATGTTGCAAAAAGAAAACAATCAAGTGTGAAAGGAAACACATCTATATCATAAACTCCAAAATCCTAAGTGCCAACAGGAAGTAATGAACCACAATTCATGGTAGAACATGCCAACAATCCCATCTCAGCCTTTCTCAAGGAAATGCCAAACCAACAAAAAGAGCCAAGAAGCCAAATAAAGTTAAAGGAGCCCAAGTATATGCGAGATGATTCAAATAATGACGATATAATTCCACACTTCATGATGGTTGAACCAACTTTTGATGAGGAGGATATAGAAAGTGATGAAGGAAACATCTCATATGACGGAAGAGAACCTCCTCGAAGAGCTAACCCTCCACCAGATTAGAATTCGAGATATCATGCAGAGTCACACAACGGTTTTAACTTTGATTATATCCCTCCATTAAAGTGGCGAGATAAGATTTATGAAATGCATGCATGACTCACAGAACAACTATTCTACCCCGAATCCACTTTTCCTATGATCATAGATAAGATGGTCTCTAAATTTTAAGTCGTCTTAGGCAGTGATGGATTAGTCTTGGACAATACCAAAAACTACAAGTACGGCAGTCACCCACAGTTGATGCCTTGATCGAACACATCCACAATGAATTCCTAGGCACATGAGATCATTACACAGTCCAAGAAAGAGAAGAATATCTTAGCATGAAGTGTTGCTCCTACAAAAGAAAGGATCTCGAGAGGCATTATGAAAGAATGTCAAAGAGATTTTATGCCCTGAATGGAATAGACTATGTCAATCTCACGCATGCATACTTGAACTCACTTCCATAGAATCTTGGAAATGAGACTTCACGTATATCATCCCTGAAGAATGTGGCTCTCAATCAAGCCTCTTCGGGAGAAATATACCAAACCTCTCTCGCAGCTCTGGAAAAGTTATACAACCACCAGAAGTTCTTAAACAATTAGAAGAACAAGGGAAGATCCTTGGAAAGGCTTGTGACCGTTCAAATCTCTCCATCAAATGCAAAACAAATAAGTGTGGATGCTCCACAAGATTTGGAAAGGAAAAGAAGTTCTGAAGAAAATGGCAGAAGAAGTATCCTCAACTACCTGGAAGGAAAAAATAGAAATTTTTCAGAAAAAGAAACAAAGAGGTTTTAAGTAGTCAGATAGGTGCTACGTCTGCAAAAAGAAAGATCACTATGAGAAACAATGCCCAAACAAAAAGAAAAGAGATAACCTCCTTTGATACTTTACCAAAATTGAGGATATTGATGATTCAGACATTGAATCAATATTCTCTGTTTACGATGAGCCAACAGATGATACAGTCCTAGCTATGGGAATAGAGCATGAAGATGAATCTTCAGACGGATCTCATAGCAAAGAATACAAAGATACAAATGATCAGATCATGCTCTTTAACTTATATGCATTTGTTGTCTACAAAGTCGAACAACTGAGAGAAGCAAAATTGGCGTTCAAATCCCAACCATCACCAAACCTCAAAATCTACATCTTTCTGAACAAGTATGATAAGCCTATATTTGTCACCGCTTACTTCGACACATGTGTTGCTTCCTCTATCATCAGACCGGAGATACTCCTAACATCTCATTGGGATCGCTGTTTGGTAGCATTCAAAGCAAGAAATGGCTAGATATTCTACATCTCTCTTATCAGTAAGCCCATATATATCCCATTATTTTCTAGATATATGGTCAAGTTTAAAGTATATGGTTCTATCTTCCTGGAAAAGACTTTATACTCATATTTGACAAACCTCAAAGAAGTATCTTGGCATCCAAAAGGCCTTAAACACAAAAATTACATGCTACCCTGGACAACAATTTTTCATTTCTACCCTATGGAAATAGTAAATCCTTTCAGAGATGAGATTATCAAGACCTTTTGTGCCAACTCCCACTAATATTTTCCAGAAAAATGCCCCTCACCCTTGAGGAAAAACTAAGACTTCTTCATATTCTTACCCTTTAAGAAAAATGATGACATCAATGCAACCAAAGCAAGACACCCAGGAATAATCCAAATCATTACAAATCATTAAAAATCATTATAGAAAAGACCACTTCACCATGGGCGTGCCAAACCTTTTATGTGAACAAGAGAGTTGAACAAGTCCGAGGAAAATTAAGATTGCTAATCAACTATCAACAACTCAACAATTTTCTTGCGGATGACAAATTTCCTTTGCCAAAGAGAGAAGTATTATTCCAATGACTCCCTCAAGCATAAGTCTTCTCCACGTTTGACTTAAAGGCGTATTCTGGAAATTAGGAATTAAACCAGACGATAGGCCCAAGACAGGTTTCTGTATACCAGATTGCCATTAGCATTGGGAAGTCATGCCATTCGGATTAAATGTTGCACTACCATTATTCCCAAAGGCTATGACCAAAATCTATGAGCTTATACTCCCCAACGCACTAGTATACACCGATGACATTCTATTATTCTCTCAAGACATCGATTCAAATATTTCCTTATTGAAGAAGTTTCACAGCATCGTGCAACAATATGGAATCATGCTTTTCGGGAAGAAAATGACTATTAGAGAAAAAGAAAAATATTTTCTTGGAATGCATATTTCAAAAGGACGGTATCATCTCTAGCCTCATATTGCAACTTAGCTTGATGGGTTTCCGGATGAAAAACTCACTTTCAAGCAAGCCCAACAATTTCTTGGGATTGTTAACTACATGGTTGACTTCATCCATAACCTAGCAAAGTACAAGCCAGTACTTTTAGAATAACTTAAGAAGGATGCTCCTCCTTAGAATTAGGAATGCACATATGCAGTTAGAGAGCTTAAACGAATATCGAAGACACTCCCGACGTTAAAGATTCCATACAAGGGAAAATAGGGTGCTACAGACAAATGCAAGTGACAAATATTGGGGGTTCCATAGTGTTAGATGAAGATGAGAAAGGATAAAGGCATATCTATGGATACAAAAGTGGCGAATTCAAAGACAGCGAGAAGCACTACCATTCAACCTACAAAGAAATATTGGCAATCAAACGAGGAATTGAGAAATTTGAATTCCATTTAGTCGGGCAACATATTCTTATAGAAATGGACATGTCCTCGTTTTCGAAAACTATCCAGTTCAAAAAAATATCCTACCACATGCTCAATTACTTAAGTGGGCGAGCTGGTTCTCCAAATGGAAGTTTGACGTCCAGCATATTAAAGGAAAAGACAAATTTCTCCCTGGCTTTTTATCAAGAACACAACGGTAGATCTCATCAATCATTCTAATGGTTTACACGCTCAATCAAGATAATCCAATTGAAGAGTCCTTGATATCTTTAATTGTGATAATGCCAAAAGGAAGACAAGAAAAACTTTTAGACATTGTTCTTATCTACAGGGGAACTGCAACATTTCACAGTTTCTTGAAGTTCTACATCTACAAATATGGGCTAGACCAAGGACTACTCCTTCGGTTACCATACCATATAGTTCATCCTTATCTCAAAACGATAGAGATGAACCCGGTTCACTATGGAAAATTTCCATTGGAAGCTTATCTTCAACTCTAGTACTTAGCAGATCTCTATACAATTGGAGGTCTGATCGACAAGTGTCAAATACTTAAGTACTTGGCAAAATGCATCTTAACATGGAGGAAGCCTCATTACATGTTGCTCTACAAGCAATATACATTATTCCATAATGTGACTTAGTGGCAAGAGAATATTCGTGCACAAGGAGAAAAATCTATTTTTGTCACATTCAAGATTACTACTCTAAAAGATCATCAAGGAGATGAAGTCACAATCTTGAAGAAATATGAAGCGTGCATCCAAAAAAGTTACAAAATGACGCTTTCCATGAAAGTAACTTCCGTATCAGGACAAATGGAATGACGACACTAAATGGCTTTAAAGAATCAGAAATCGACAACGAGCTATTTTGTCCACACACATCACGCTGACACAACAGGGATGTATATCCCCAAGATTTTATTTATGAGCTACGACAAATGCTTGCAGGATTTTATGATCAGTACGCATGGCCACAATCTAACTCTGATCATCCACTCTACAAAGTTGAAAGAAAAGGATACAAAGTCAAGAGGTACAATCCCAGCCTTAAAGCCTATGTATGAGAGGTAGTTTCAAAAAGTGAAGAAGAAGGCATAGAACTCGACAATGAATAATGCGGATGTCACCTCTCCTTTGGAGAAATGGGAAATAAGACAAAGAGATAATAAGTAAATTGTTAAAATAATAAATCAAAATCATAATAAGTAAATGGTCGAATAAATGAGTGAATATTATGAGAGTCTTCATTGTAATAATTATGTGTAAGAATCACTGGTGTCATAATTATGTTTAGGATAATATCTAAGGAATATACCTTGTAATACTATTATATATTGTCATAATTACAAGGTATATTCCTTTTTATTATCCTAAATATAATTATGACACCATTGATTCTTACACATAATTATTACGATGAAGACTCTCATAATATTCACTCATTTATTCGACCCTTTACTTATTATGTTTTGATTTATTATTTCAACACCTTACTTATTATGTCTTTGACTTATTTCTCTTATCTCCAAAAGAGAGGTGACTTCCGCATTATTCATTGTCGGCTTCTATGCCTTGTTTTTCACTTTTCGAAACTACCTCTGATATGAAGGCTTTAGGGCAGGGAACATACCTCTTGACTTTGTATGCTTTTCTTTCGTCCCTACACACTAGTTGATCAAGGTAAGACTGTGGCCATGCGTATTGATCATGAAATTTTGCAAGCATTAGTCATAGATCATAGACAAAATCTTGGGGATATATATCCTTGTTGTGCCAGTGCGATGTGTGTAAATAAAATAGCTAGATGTTGATTTTGATTCTTTAAATCCATTTAGTGTCGCCATTCCATTTGTCTTGACATGGAAGTTATTTTCATGGAAAGCTTCATTTTTATAACATGTTTGGATGCAAGCTTCATATTTCTTCAAGATAGTGACTCCATCTCCTTGTTGATTCAAGCTTCATATTTCTTCAAGATAGTGACTCCATCTCCTTGTTGATCTTGTAGAGTAGTAATCTTTAAGGTGAGAAAAATAAATCTTTCTCCTTGTGCATGAATATTCTCTTGCCACCAAGTCACATCATGGAATAATGTAAGCATTTGTAGAGCAACATGTAATGAGGCTTCCTCCAAGTTAATATGCACTTCGCCAAGTACATAAGTATTTGAAACTTGTCGATCAGCACTCCAATTGTATAGAGATCTACTAAGTCCCAAAGTTGAAGATAAGCTTCCAATCGATATTTTCCATAGTGAACAGGGTTCATCTCTATCGATGTGAGATAAGGATGAATTGGATGGTATGGTAACCGAAGGAGTGGTTGTTGGTCTAGCCCATATCTGTAGATGTAGAACTTCAAGAAATTGTGAAGTGCTACAATTCCCCTGTAGATAAGAATTGTGTCTAAAATCTTTTATTGTATTCCTTGTGACATTTCCGCAATCATAGATCTCAAGGACTCTTTAGTCAGAATTTCTGTACTAGGCGGGTACATCATTGGAATGATTGATGAGATCTGCCGTTCTTTTCTTGATAAGAATTCAGGGTGGAAGTTAGTGTAAGTCAAGTTTGACGCAAAACATGATACTACAACTGCAAGTGCACAACGTAGTTGTAGTACTTCAGTTATCGATCCCACAAGTACTAGTAGTGCACTAAGGATCTATGTAATTTTGAATTAGGTAAGAAGGAATAAAGGTAGATTGGTTTTTGGTTTTTGTATGATTTAAAGAAACAAAACCGAATATAAAAGCAAAGAAAGATCAATGAAACATTAACGTTAGACAAATAGGAAATCGTAGAGAACGTAAACTAGCATGCAAGGGTTCTATTTTAGGGTATTGTTTAGCTTAGATATAGAACAAAATCCAGTATTAAATTCTCTTCACTTTCGATGTTCGGGATTCTACACCAATGACAACCAAGGAATATCTTCTTTTGGACACCCCTGTAGAAGTCAAGTATGCATTAATTATGTGTGTATGATTGATTGTTCACAATTCCAGGCCGATCTACTTTCGAAGCCTAAATAGAATTGCTCACCAAATACTAGTTCCAATAGTTTTACAATCTTTCAGAATGCAAACTACTTTAGATCTACTCACAAGTTGGCCATAGAGAGTGAATAGCAATGAATACGAGCAAAAAGGTGAGAACGTTAATGATAATCCCTAATAGATTTGAATCCCTAAACAAACATGATCACGACCTCATGATTACTTACTGTCTAACTAACAAGTATGAAAGTCTCAAATACTTTTAAAAAAAAGTCTCAATACTCTTTTCTAATCTACAATACTCCCTACTCTTACTAACTTATTGTGATGTCCATTTTACCTTCAGCAATAAATTAATAAAATCAATAAAAACAAAAAACA
This sequence comes from Anastatica hierochuntica, assembly GCA_900406275.1. Taxonomy (NCBI): domain Eukaryota; kingdom Viridiplantae; phylum Streptophyta; class Magnoliopsida; order Brassicales; family Brassicaceae; genus Anastatica; species Anastatica hierochuntica. The sequence goes on along the minus strand of OVAN01002397.1, from coordinate 18,998 downwards.
ACCAATCATATTATTTCTCTCTCCTCCTTCTTTTTCTTCTCTTTCATTATAAAATGACACCATTGAAGCAAAGCTTCAAAATTTCGAATCTTGCCTCCATTTCTTCAAAATTGAAGTTGATGCTTCGAAATGAAGGTTAATTTGTCTTCTATGACGTAAATCAATCGAGTTTGAACTCGATTTGAGTATATAAAAAGAAGAAGAAAAAATTGTGTAATTTGAGGATTTCAAATCAATTTGAAATTGGTGTTGATAAGTCGGTTTTAGTGTTTAGGTCAAATAGGAATTTGAATTGAAAAGTAATATTGATGATTGTAGTTTAATCGTAGTGAATTGTAGGTAGATTAACATTTCTCGTTGAGTATAACTTAGTCAAACCGGTAAAAGTTAGATAGTTAAATACCTGTATCATTGGTAAAATTTTTGTAAAAGTTGGTATACCTGATGCAGATCTGAGAGTAATATATACAATGTCTTGATTATGGAGGATATTATACAATGTCTTAATTATGGAGGATATTATACAATATCTAAAAAATTCATAGAAATGACATCTAAGAGAAACGTATTGATTTCACTACAAGAAACAGACAAATTGCGAGGAAAGATTTCCTAGAAATTTCCTCGCAAATCACCGTTTGCGAGGAAATTGCGAGGAAACTAAACCGGTCGCTGATCGATAGTCGCAAATCCATTTCTATAAACTAGCAATTTTGAGAGGAAATTGCGAGGAAAATAGATAATAGTAGATTCCTCGTAAATTTGCAAGGATTTTGCGAGGAATTTGTGATCATATATAAAATCGTAAAATTTTGCGATGAAATTGCGATGAACCCTCGCAATTTCATCGCAAAAAATTTGCGAGTATATTGCGAGGATTTGCGAAGATTCGTCACAAATTCCTCGCAAAAGATTTGCGAGTATATTACGAGGATTTGCGACTGATCCTCGCAATATACTTGCAAATATTTTGCGAGGGATTTGCGAGAGAATCCTCGCAATTCTCTCGCAAAAAACATTTTTTATTAGAAAATTATTTTAATTGAAAAAATATTAAAAATAGAATATAATTAAAAAATATCAGAAATGAAATTAAAATTAAACTTCAAATTAGTAATATGAAATAAAAATTATAATTAATATGAATAATATGAAATTAAAACAATAAAAGTTTTAAATATATTACAAATCTAAAATACTAGAAAACCTAAAATATAATTGTTGTCCGGCTGTTGGTTCTGCTGTCGTTGCTGAACAGGACCGTCCCGCAACATCCGAGCGTACTCGGAAAATTTCGGGTCTTTCTTCTCTATCCAGTCGAAGAGAAGGACATGAGATCGAGTCCGCTCCTGGTATTTGACCATCTCTGACCGAACCGCGCTAACCTTCTCGCGAGCCACAATAACCTCCTCGCAAGCCGCCACAAGCTCTTCTTTAGCCCTCTGAAGCTTCTCCTCTAGGTCCCACGAGCTGGCTCGGAAAGGTTGAACACCAGTGGCTGCTGAAATCACCTCAGACTGCAGAGACCCAACTCTAAATAATTGGCCTTTCGACTGGGAAGCAACCTACTGTATAAAACAAGAAATGAAAGACTAATAAATATTAAAAAAATAAATGAAACAAATAATGTAATAAAACTAATTAATTACTAACCACTGCAAAAATCCTGTTCTTCTCGAACTGCGTAAGACCGCAATACTGGACCGAGCTATCCGGGTTCTCCATGGAAAGTTGGATCTTTGACTCATCGATCTGCTGGTGGACCTTGGCGCAGAGACGCTCTGACTTCGCGTCGATGAACGTCTCATCCAACCTCTTCTTCGTCTCTTCTAGCACAGCTAGAAGATCGGGAAAGTTGGAGTCTGCGCCCTTAACCTTATTTACAAATAAATATTTTGATTGTTGTATTATTAAAGAAATAAAAATACTTTAAACATTTAATTATTTATTTGAAATATTTTGAAAATTTTACTTACAATTTTTTGGGTCTTAACCGTAAAAGAGTCACAGCCGGCAGTGTGCATAGCCTCAGCCCTCTGTGTCTCGGGGTTCTTCCGCGCCGAGATACACTGCTAGCTCCTAGCCATGTGGGTCCCTCCCTGCCAGTGTGTGACCGGTTGGTCCCACACGTCCCTGTCCATTCACTCCGGCTTGGAGGTCTCTGGATTGGTCCTCCACTTCTTCTTCCATCGTCCGACCTAGTCCGGGAGGCGGGCTTTGAGTTTTGTCTCAAACTCCTCCCAGACCCGCTCGTCGTTCATCTGGTCCCAGCTAAACGTTTGCTAGGGAAAAAACAATTTAATTTTTAACTTATAATAATTAAAAGATTAATTTGAGAAAAAAAATTAAAAAACTTACAACGAATACCTTAAACCAGCCATCGATGACTGCTCGAAGAGTCTTCGAGAAGCTCGTGTAGGGGCCCGAATAATGGCTCATGAAGATCTTCGTGATCTTCTGCGCAACCTTCCCGTCTTCGTCAAACCAGTGTCCCCGTCGGTCTCTCGGGGTGAAGGATGGGCAAAAATGCACGAGCAGGACTATGCAGAGGATCATGCAGCGTCATCCCCGGCGGGCGTGGTGCCAGGGCCGTCGCGGACGGAGTTGCAAGGGTGTTCCAACAGGAATGTGTCCGGAACGCCTCCAGAATTGGAAGAGCCCGGTGCAGACCTAGCGGACTGCAGTAGATAAGTCTCGTACGATCCAAGGGGGTCCATCTACAGAATTACATAAATTTTAAACATTTGCTTAATATTTATTGAAATTAGTTATTATAATTTTTTAGTTATAATATTTAATAATAACATTATAATTTTAATAATAAGTAAAATGATTTATTATTTGATTTTGTGAATTTAATATTAATTATAAGAATTATTACTAAACTTTTGAGTTTAATATTAATTAGAATAATTTATTATTTAACTCATCGTTACAATATATTTTAATTTTTTGAGTTTAATATTAATTATAATTAATGAAATTTAAATTTAATATCCTAGATACTTTTTAAAATAAATTATTAAAATATATCTAAACCACCTAATCATTTTCTATTTTCAAAAGCTAAATATCCTAAAACCTAATATCCAAATACTAACTACTATTAAATTTAATTGAAAGACTTACATTGTATAAAGGCCAAAGGATTAGATATGGAGAGAGAGGGGTTTAGGTTGAGTTTTGTGTGTTTAGAGAGATTTTTAGAGAGAGTTTAGAGAGATTGTTGTTTTTGGTTGAATGAGAAGGAAGAGGGGTGGCCTCATATATATAGGATTTTGCCTCCTCACAAAATCTTCGCAATTCCATTGTAAATTTTAGGTTCCCGCTTTTTTTTTCTTTGGCGCCAAAAATTGCGAGGATTTAGCGAGGAATCTTCGAAATTTCCTCGCAAAATTTGGGAAATTTTCGAGGAACCGCCTAAAAGTTATGACAAACCGCCCAAAATTGCGAGGATATTACGAGGATTCCTCGCAAATCCCTCGAAAAATTTGCGAGGAAATTGCGAGGATTCCTCGTAATTTCCTTGCAAACTTTAAAAAAAATTAAATCTTTTATAATTAGTTTAGGTTTTACGGTTTCATAGTTTTTGCAAGTCCGATTGCTTTAAATATTGTTGCCCAAATCACTGATTATCTTTATTTCAGATAACAAATAATTTCATTACATGTTTAAAGAAATAATGTTGGTTTGTATACATTATAAGGTAAAGTCTCGTATTCGTATAACCTCGCCGACGCATAATTTTTATTTAATGCATTTTTGCTTGTTATGTTACTTGTGAAAGGAAATTTTAGCTAAAATTGTGATATGATTTAGGGTTTAGGGTTTAGGGTTTAGGGTTTAGATTTGCCAGGAATTTGCGAAGAATCCTCGCAAATATAGGTTAAATTTAACCTCCTTATTATAGAATCCAAGTCACTTATATAAGCCTTATCAAAATTTGGGTTTTCAAATTCTTCTTCATATAAGTCATTTTCATTTTCAAAGACAATGCATTTAGTCACACTAATGAACATGCATATAATTTTGCATAAATACGTCAAATTGTCATTTATTAATTATACAAACATAATATATAACATCAATCATCATTAGAGTCAAAATGAAAAGATACATAAATGGAATCATTTTCATCGTCTAATTCTTCTTCTTGGTAATCATTATCCTCCTCTGATTCAGGCATAGTGTATTCGTTGTCGTTTGAATGTACATCCTCAAAATCACGCGATGCTAGTTCAACATGTATTAAATCCTCGGTGGATTCGATCGGAATAGTCGTGTCTTCTCTTGTTCTATCCTCTCGTAGCACAATGTCGTCTTTAGCTCCGATTATACGACCCTTTGGACTCACATGGATAACAAGAAGCCATTGCTCCTGTCGTTCTCTTAATCATGGATATAGGACGAATGTCACTTGCTCTGCTTGCCAAGCGAGAACAAACGGTTCGAATTTTTTATACTGTATGTTTGCATTTACGTCTTTAACCTCCAAATTGTCCACTCGAACTCCTCGGCCTACATTTGGGTCATACAAGTCGCACCTGAATAATACACATCGCAAATTCACCACTTTGGGGTAACTGACTTGTAAAATCTGATTAACCACGCCATAGAAGTCTGATTCCCCCCGTACGTAAATGTCGTAATTCGCAGATGACCTAAGGGAACCGTGCTGATAGGTTTGAAATGTATACCCGCAGTTGAAGTACATCGGTGTAGTGACTATCTTTGCAATTGGATCTTCAACGAGTTCGTGGAACCAAAGGGGGAAAGGAATATTGCCGTATCCATTGTTGACCTCAAATGAGAGTGACATGTATGAACGTTGAACGTGTTTACAAATCAATTTCATAAAAATTGAAATGTTGTATACACTAACATAGAATTGTAGCCACTTTACAAAATCTCTATCTTTGTATTTCTCGTACTTCGTGCTTGGTAAATTGGGATAAGACTCCCTAGTTTGTGAATAAAATAAGTTGCAATAATTAATTTTTTTAGTATATCTAATTAACAAAAAAACTATTTTATCATCAAATGTATGAATCAGACTTCTCTTCAGATTCAAAAACATTGGTCTACGGTTCCTCTCTTTCCTTTTAATAAAAATCCTCAAAAAGATGCTTATATTTGATGTATTTTGGATGTAAGGCAATGAGTGACCCAATAAGTCCAAACGTACTTAAAAAGAAAAAATAATAAATAAAAAATAGATAGAAAAAATAAAATGATACCCTAGGAAATTAGGGAGAAACCGATTCTCAGAAGCTGATAGAAAAATAAAATGATACCCTAAAAAAGTAGAGAAAATTAGCCTCTCAGAAGCACTTAAAAAGTGAATAAAGAATAGGATAGGAACCGATTGTGGGCTGTAAAATGTTAGGATCTTGATTGAGTTAAGTCTATGTGTTCTTTGATCGATACTTACTCGGGAAGACTTCACGTTGTAGATTTTAGCAGTGGTGATGGATATCCAAGGTCCATCATGTTGATTGTGGCTGAATTGGGGACGTTGCTAAACTTGTAGTTATTACTGAAGGTTTTATTTAATGTTGAATATAATGTTATTAGATTTCGACAGTTAAAGTCACTAATAAGTAAAAAAATTCCATGTAAGTTTCCAATTTTTCAAACTTCTTCTATGTTCCTCGTTTACTTTGCTTGAGTACAAGTAAGAAGTTAAGTCCAGGGGAGTTGATAACATCACTATTTTATCACTTTTCCTTCAGATTTTAGTATGTTTTTTGTGTTGTTTTATGCTTTTCTTAATCACAAATGGTAGATTTCTTGTGTTTATAGTGTTAAAAGTCATTTTAGGTCGAACAATGCATTATGGAGCAATTTGGACTCATTTGGAGCAAAAGTCAGTTTCTGGACAGTTTCGATGCATCAGAAAAATCATCCCATATGGAGGCCTTACCCTTAATTTATTTTGATGAAATTTAGAAAAAAAAATAAAACGTTTTATTAGCATGCAAATGAAGTTGGTTTCAAGGAAATTGGATCTCTGGATAAAAAGTTATAAGCGTTTTAGTGAAGACTATTCCGTCTATCCTGAAGCTGGAATGTGCCCAGAAGTGAGCTGTGACAGGGTGTTGACAAGAATGAAGCACCAACCTGTGCCACAACTCTCCCTGACTGGTTGACAAACATTTTAGCACCGGTCTGGGCCAGAAACCACCCCTGAACCGGTCCCAAGCATTTCTCGACCTCAACTTAACCTAAATCGACTTTTCTTGACCTAATACTAGATATACTTGTTTTTAGCCTTTTTGAAAGGGGAGCCATGAATTTTGGAGATAAAATAGATTTAGGAGGTAAAGACCTCCTTCCATATATTCTCCTTCAAGAGATTTAATTTCTAGAGCTTCGAGGGAGAGATCTCTCTTTGTAATCGATATTGCTAAGTTTCTAAGCCTTTTTCTCTTAATCAATTGATTTTTTCTACTTATATCTCGTGCATACCTAATGTTATGATGAGTTTTGAGTAGTTTACTTGTTGGGTTTAGGGGTTTTCAAAGGGGATTAATGGATTGATTGTTAGGTTGTTAGATTTGATGATTTTCTTAGGGTCCTTCATCTTGATTGTTATTTGAATATTGTTGCTTGATTGACCATTTAGTTACTTTCATTTAGGATTATTTACGATTTTTGAATTACCTTAAACATTCTGGATGAGAAAAAATGTCGCTCTTCACGGGAGTGATTTTACCAAGTTTCTGTGAACTATCATATCTGAAGTTTATGCTTGTTTATTCACTTGATTACCAATGGAAGCTGAATTATTTATGTTTTTAGACATCAATAATTGATATTACGAAGTAGATTGATTATCCTTGCATGATTTCAGTTCTAGGACAAACTTATTGAATTTATCGATTTATTTATCTGTTTTATTTGATCCATGATAACCTGAGATTTCTCTAATACCTAATGTTTTCTCTTATTGATAATTTGATATTGTTCACTTCCTATTTTTTTAGTTTATTTAGTTATAATTTTGTGTCTCAGGGACAATCTATTCCCTGTATCCACAAGTTGATCTTCGTAGATAGATTATATAGCCGAATGACTTCAAATAATGAAGGACTCTACTTTCAAATATGAAGTGAGGGAATAGATCTTCCTATAGTCAACTTGTGATAAGGGAATAGATTGTCCCTGAGACATTGATATCATTAATAAATAGAAAATTGTTGCGAGTAAATGATTAGCTTGGTAGACTTAAAATGTGAAGATTGTGTGTTTGATCCATGCGTATCGCATCTTTTTGTAATTATATAATTAGTTTTTGTTCTAAATATATATTCCCTCAAGGAAGATATTCGTGAAATCTTCCGCTAATTTGCTGTTTCAATTAAGGGAAATTATACCATATCACCAAGAATTTTAAATAATATAAAAATCCAAACCTCCCAAAAATTTAAATTTCGTTTGTACTCCCATTTTTTATTATGAAAGTATGAGTGTTTTTGTAAAACAGCATATTATTATAATATTTTTTTGTCACTCCCATATAACTAACTAAATATTTTTTTAATCATTTGGCAAATTAGCCCTTGAATTAAAGCTGGCCATGAGATCAAAATAATCTTATTTCATGTTTGTTTCCAGAATTTTAAGATGATTTGTATACCATAAATGGGAATACGTATAGAACTTACAAGTTTTTGGTCGGAACTGTTGAAGATTCCGGCTCCTCCGGAAGCAAAATTAACACCAGTCATAGCGGCGGATTTTCTCTCTTTTTCTTTTAGTAAACCTCTCAGTGAAAGATACGGTGGTGGTAAGGGTAAACCAAATTTCTCAGCTGTACAATTAAACAACCAGAAACCAAAACTTAGAAAAATAGATTCCAAAATACTCAAGTCAATACATTGACATCTCCAAATTTAAAAGAAACTCTAATTTCATAGTAAAAATATTCGAAATATATACATGGACGACTAGTTTTTATTTGTTAAAGTACATGTACAACTAATTGTTACCTATACAACATGACGTATTTTCTTTAGAAATTTTCTGGGTCTAATCATTTTTGATATAATTATGGTAAATCACGGTCATGATTCATGAACTTAAGTAAGACAAGTTTGACTTTGCACAATTTAAAAATATATAAACTTTAATCGGGAAGATAATTAAAATAACACAAAATTATGTGACTATGACTATGACTGTAACGGTTACAATTCATTTTTATCATTAAAAAGTTTTTCATACCTAAAATGTTTTCAAAAACTTTGTATCGAAATTATTGTTTTCGAAAATTCTATTATCCATATCAACGACTAAAATGTTTCGGTCTCGGTAACAAACTTGTATTGAAAAACAAAAAAAAATTATTTTTGTTTTCGATATCTTGTTATACTAATATATCTATTTCTTATTATTTTCTAACCAAAGGAGAATTATCAAAACAAAGACACTAATTAAAAAGTGTAAAATGGTATATTTGTTATTAGAAGAATCTCAAATGGTTTAAACGTATTTTGACTAAAAAAAATCAATGTTGTTTTAGTAAAAGAAGAAGGAGGCTGTCAGGTGACCAAAAAATAAAATAAAGAGGATGTCAATCTAGTCATTTTAAGATAAAATGATGTTTTTTTTTGTCAACAATAAGATAAATGATGTTATTCTAGTTAATGTCTCTTAATGATTTGTTTTAATATTTTTTGAAAAACATTCTTAATCATATTTAATCCTGTTTTGAATTAATAACCTTGGTATTTTCACGGTTGGATTTGGAGTGGACATGTCGAAATTCAGTAGTCAGCACATTATTCTATCTAAACCAACAATATAGTATTTTTTTTCATGTCACACTAACAAAATTGACGTAGATTAAAAAAAAAAAAAAGACTAACCGATGGCATCGGCGGCGTTTTTGCCGTTAGAAAATCTTCCGGTAGCTTTCTTGTCTGGAAAATCAATGCCATTATGAGGATAATTAGCTTTAGATATGGAAATTGCTAAGTGATTATTGTTGCCGGCATCAACTAACGAATCTCCAAACACGTATAATCCCGGAATCGAAGCTAATTGTCCGGTCGCTGCTTCCAAACCGGACTACGCCGAGGAAGAGCAGAAATGTGATGAGGAACTGTGTGTTGTTCGTCGGCATGTTTTATTTTCTCCGACGAATTCTTTTAAAGTTGTTGTTGTAAGCGATATATATAAACTTGGTGTTGTTTATATTAGAAGGAGGAAGAGTTGACGAAAAACATTACAAAATTTAAAAGGAAAAATAAAGATAAGATTGATAATGTTAAAGAGGAAAATTAATATGTTCCCACTCTCTTTTCAGACCATCTCACTCTTTCATGATTTCATGGTCCTATTATGTCAATCTCATTTTGCTACAGTGAATTGCACCTAAGATATATTTTTATATATATATATATACTAGTGCCATTTTTCAAAATTCTGTAAATAACGAAACAATTAATTTTAAGGATATGAATATCAAATCATTTATGTGCATATTTTTATGATATGATGGTATATGATTATACATTTGAACTTCAAAAATATTAGAGACAAAAATTTTATTTCGTATAATACCTAAAATTAACTAATTACAATTATGTCCCTAATTCGTATCTCTATATATCCCCTCAAGATAGATGGATTTTGATCACTCCAATCTTGTAACAATCTTCTCGGAATCGAGCGTTAGGTAACGGTTTCGTGAATGTATCTACCAATTGATCTTTGGTGTTGGCGTGTAAGACCCGTTGAGCGCCGCTATATATCTGATTCTTGATAAAATGGTAATCTATTGCAATATGTTTCATCCTTGAATAGAATATCGGGTTGGCACTCAAGTAAGTTGATCTAATATTATCACAATAGATGACCGGTTTGGTAGGTAAGGTAAAGTGCATCTTAGTAAGTAGTGAACATATTCAGCTTATCTCGGAAGTAGTGTTGGCGACCGAATGATATTCTGCTGCAGTGGAGGAACGAATCACACTATTTTGTTTCTTCGACAACCAGGAGATAGCGTCAGAGAAGGCATGAAGAGTTAGTGTGTTGTAGGCTGTGAAGGAAATCCAGATTGTAGTCGTGCCTGTAAGATATTGTAGGACTCGTTTGACAACCGATTTACAGCATATGCAATGTCCCGACGAGTAAATGCAAGGTATTACAAACTTCCAACAACGGCCCTCTACTCTTTGGGATCCGCCAATACATTACCAGAGAGAAGATGAAGCTTTGAAGTAGTTGTCATTGGTGTTGCCACTGGTTTAGCATTGAGCATGTTTGTTCTTGCGATCAAATATGTAGTGTACTTCCGCTAATTCATATGTAAGCCTTTTGTTGATCTTGTAACCTTGATGCCCATAAAATATTATACTTCGGTTGGGTCTTTGATCGAAAGTCGGTCTGCCAAGTTGTTGAGAATGTGTGAGACAAGGGCTGGTGAATTTCCTGTGACGATGATATCGTCCATTTAGATAAGAAGATACGCAAGATCGGTGCCATTATGGAAGACAAAAAATGATGTATCTGCATAAGAATTTGCAAAGCAAGATAAAATGAAGTAATTATGCAATTATGTATACCATGCTCCGAGAGATTGACGCAAACAATAGATTACTTTACGAAGTCGCCAAACAAAATTTGGTCTATCTTTGTTAACATAACATAGAGATTGCATCATATAAACTTCCTCAGTTAAGGTTCTTTGGAGGAATGCATTTTTCGCGTCTAGTTGATACAAAGGTCAAGCCTTACTAACACCAACGCCAATAACCAAATGTGTTGTGGTAGATTTAATCACCGGACCGAAGGTCTCACTGAAATCAACTCCTGGTCATTGGTGGAATCCTTTGGCGACGAGTCGTTCCTTATATCCTTTGATATCACCATTGGGACGCTGTTTAGTCGTGAAGACCCAACGACAATCTACCACATTCTAATTTAGTGAAGGAGGGACCAAGTCCCACATATGATTGCGAATCTTTGCATTTGCCTCAAAGTCACAGGCAGGTCGCCATTTCTCATCGTGTAGAGCTTGGTTCACAGTGGTGGGTTCAAATGGAGAGGTAATAACGGTGGTGGATAGGGTGAATTAGGTTTTTGGGTTGAAAATGTTATTTTTGGATCATGTTTTCATTTGATGATGATTTGTTTGTCTGGTTTTGGGTTTCAGTTTATGTAGGGATACTGACGACAATGGTGTCTTGTTGAGGATTAGGGCGACACGAGTGTGGTTGGGAAGATAGAGAATAAGAAGCTATTTGAGTTGTTATGAGATTAGAGGAGGTTTGGTGGGCCGAATTTAGGGTTAGTTTTGGTTTAATATGTTTGGACTTAGATTTGTAATGTTTATTGGGCTATTTTCTCTTGAGTCTTTAAAAGGTAAAAGAGGAGAAGAAGTAATGCATGATTTTTTCGTTATTGTAACTCTCGGGTGTGTTGAACTCGACGACATCTCCAAAGCCGATTTCGGTTGGCAGTGAAGGATAGAACTCAGAGGAAACGACGACGGTGCGACTCACAGAGGAGGAGCTACAAGTGGCACGGGTGACATGGGTGTCAGGTGGGATTTCACTTGAGTATTTTCGATGTCTGATTTTGTGGTTGATGAACAAGTTGGTTATGGGTTTTTAAATGGGTAGGTTCCTTCATCAAATTGGACGTGTCTGGAGGTAAATACCCGACCAGTTTGTCGATCCAGGGATAGGTATGTGCTCTGCATGAGAGAGTACCCCAGGAAAAAGCACAATATTGACTTGTCTTCTAGCTTTTGGTTGTTATAAGGTTTCAATCACAAGTAACACTAGCAACTAGAAATCCAGAGCTTGGAGTAGTTTGGTGGTTGGCCAAAGAGCTTCTGATACGATATGGGGTGAGAAAGCAAAGGTGTTCATAGTCGGTTGATGAGGAAGACGACGGCGGCGGCGGCAAACGCATATGGCCAATACATTTTGGAATTTTTGCTTGAGATAAAAGTGTAATTCTAGTTTCAACTACATGGCGATGCTTTCATTGTGTTGCTTCAATGCCGAGAAAGTAATGTAAATCAGTAGGGTACTTAGTGGAAAACCGGTGGGTAAAAGATTGCAAAAAATAGTTGACAAGTCGGTAATCACTCCCTGTGACCAAAATTAGATCCACATAAATTAAGATGTATAAGTATCAATTTCCTTAGTGTGGATGAATATTGCAGTGTCTGCAAGTAAACTTATGAAAACGATGGCGAGAAGATATTGGTTCGGAGGTATGTACCAGACTCTGGGAGCCTATTTGAGACGATATAAGGGTTTCCTGAGGCAGCATACATGATTTGAAAGATTGGTTTAGTGAATCAAAGAGGATGCGACATGTATACTTCTTCCTCAAGCTCCCTTGTAAGAAGGCCTTATTCACATCAACTTGTTTGACCTGTGAGTCCCGCTTCACAGCAACATCGAGTATGAGATTTGGATAGTTATGGATTTGATAACAGGGTTAAATGTCTCCGAGTGGTTTAAGTTGAACTGCTGGTTGAATCCCCTTGCTACAAGTCGATTCTTGAAGCGATCTAACGCTCCTGTCGCAAATTACTTCATTGTGAAGACCCCTTTATAGGTGACGAGATTTTGGGTTGATTTTTTGGGGAATAAATTTCAAGTGTGGTTTTGTGTATGAGCATCAAATTTAGAGGATGCTGGTTGTCGCCAATTCTCATCTTTGAGGGCTTAGTTGATTGTTTTGAATTCATGTATTAGTTTATTGGAGAGAGTAACAATGAAACTATGTTTAGGATTAAGTATGACAATGTTGTTTTTTGATCTGGTTTTCATTGGATGTTGATTTGGTTATGTTTTGGTGGTTGAGACGGTGGTAAATTTGTGGGAGAAGAGACTATGGTTGAGGTATGTTGGTATGTGCAACTGTGATGGAATGGTCGAGTGGGAAGGTGGAATCGCAAGATGGGAGTTAGGAGTTGGATTATTGGGTAAGGTGTTTAGATGTTGGTTTTTTGTTTAGGAGTTATAGGTATGGGGTTAAGGCCCATTTTATTGTTGAGCAGTGGGCTCATATTGGGGGAGAGGAAGAAGAAGGGGTAATATTAGAAGATCGTAATTGAACATTAGAGGAGTGTGACGTAGGCTGGCGAGAAGGTGGCAATGGCACGGGGTGAAGGGCATAACACAGTGAGGGTGGTGGCGGAGCTACCGTCAGTGGTCGTTGTGTCAAAGAAAGAGGAAGTGGTGTCACGGTAGTATGATTTAGAGCATGTATCAATTTGGCACTTTCTTCTTCTTTTGTTTTGTGGAGCTTTAATTCTTTGAAAGGGTAATTGTCTACGTCAAATTGGACGTGTCTCGAAGTATATATGCGGTCAGTGGACGCATTGAGATAATGATATGTTGTTTGAGTGGTAAAATACCCGACGAGCATACATGGGGCAGAACTCTCATCTAATTTATGGCGAACGTATGGGCGAAGCCATGGAAAGCAACAATGACCAAACATATAGAGCCTTTCATAGTTAGGAGAAACCCGAAACAACCATTGAAATGGTGACTCAAGTTGTAGCGTTAATGCGGGCGTATGTTTTATCAAGTAAACCGTAGTGACAAAAGTCAAATGTCCAATATTCTTTTGGACATGATGCTTGTAAAGAGAGTGAGACCAGTCTCAACGATGCGGTAATATTTGCGTTTCGAGACCCCGTTATGTTCGGGAATGTGAGGGGGTGACGTGAGATGAGAAATTCTGCAAGTAATGAGGTACTATTTCAGTGCCATAAACTCTCTTCCATTATCTGAAATAATGTTCCAACCTAAGCGTGAAATCAATTCTCAACCAATCCCTTAAAGTCTATGAAAGTCTCTTTAGCCCGAGATTTTTTTAAGTTGATATAACCATGTATATCGTGTATTATAGTCAGCTAAAACTAGGTATTATATTTAATGATCAATAGAAAGAATAGGAGAACCCCGAACATCAGTAAATATAAACTCAAGAGGTTGACTGGATGTGATACGACAAACGTTCGTCTGTAATATTTTCGATGAACTTCTGTCGTCGAAAACTTTTACTGATGAACTTGATTCATCGTAGAAAATTATCGACGACTTTACGACGCTTTTTCTCATGGCATTTTTTGTCGCAAACATGTCCTTCGGATTTCTCAACGTTTTTTCGACGAGATAGACACGACATAGCTTTTTTGTCGGTAATTAGTCGGGAAGGGATTTTCTCGATGAATTACTGACGATTTGGTTCGTCAAAATTCGTTTGTTTTCTTATAGTGATGCAATCTGAGTATGTAACGAGTTTATGCGAAGACGATGAAACATGAATTGAATGTCTAGAGATAATAGTGTTTAGGGAAGAAGAAGACTGATATCCTAGTCTATACCAAGAAGAAATATTAGCCTTAGGTGTTGGGTAAGTAAAAAGATCCTGAATTTATTGTGGTTTAAGTGTTCATTCATATAATTGATTATTAGTTTTGCCTTGGAGTAATGGGACCTTTGTGCTCAAGTTCTTCACCTGAAAAGATTCAAGAAAAAACTCCACATACACTTCATTAGAATTTTATAAGGTATAGACGGAGATGAGGCTCTTGTTTATATTATATACACATAAAATATTTCGTAGTCCAGTTTGTCTACTAGGGGAGGAAAAGAAGATAGAACACATATGGGAAATACGCTGGCTAGAACCATGAGCTATCATAACCTCTTCTCCTCCTGTGTAGGGCTGATGAAGGGAGAGGTTTGCTATGTCAGACATAATATGATGGGAGGCACCACTGTCCATCAACAAATTGTTTGCAATAGATGGTCCAAGGAGAGAAAGGTCTTGTATTCGCTTGATACGTTTGAAGCTCTAAACACCGTTTTGCACTATCTGCACACACCACATGTCTGACATTTACCGATGTATGGTCTTGACACAAGGTTGTCATATTTGTTTTGATGTTGTGGTTGCTGCCAAGAATAATTGTTTGATCCTCGATAAGAACCAACATTGTTGTTATTGAAATTCTGCGTGATGGTATTGATTGTCGCAATTTTTGTTGGTGTTGGTGCGTTGTTGGATCATATTTACATTTACTGGCATTTTCTCATGAAGCTCAGTAATGGTGGGAGAACTTTTTTGTCCTTCAACATGGTCCACTATAGGCTTGTATTCTTCATTAAAACCATCGAGAATGTAGTTTATCTAGTCCTCATGCTCGATCGGTTTTTCAAGGATTGTTAGTTGGTCATAGCGGGTAGTAAGACTTTGTATGTAGACACCAATTTTTTTGGTATCCTTCTTCCAATTTTTCAGCTGTTTGATATGTCCTCTACTTGGTTTAGAATAGGTGAACGACATCATTTCTCATACTTCACGGGCAGTGATAGGACGAATAACAAGTGGCTGGCTGGGAAGTGAGATCGGACCCAGCATTGCAAATGAGCCAATCTTGCCTTTTCTGCGAAGGTGTTCGGGATTTGCGGTGGTAGCTCCGTTTGTTTTGATTGTTGGAGACAATTTATTGGTGGATCTCTCTACGTGACCTACAAGACCATAACCGCCAAATAAAATGTGGATTTAGAGGTTCAACATTAGGTAGTTTATCGCAGTAAGCTTAAAGACATTGAACATGTTAATGTTAAGAAGAGTTTGAGAGTTGGGATTGGTGTTTATAGTTTCAATTATGGTGGTTTAACTTTTGTTATCAGAGGAAAACATTATCATTATCTTGGCCGTTGTTTGGTATAATGGAGAATGTAAAAGAAAAATTAGGATAAAAGCTCTAATACCATATAGAATACCATATAGAATGTAATATGATAATTTTTATTACAATAAATTTGAACTATCTATAAGTACATACAAAGTTAATAGGGTATAATTATTTACATTCCAACCTTTCGCATATTTGGTTAGAGTTTACTAAATAGGTTACGAATTAAACCTAAAATCAGAATTTACTTTCTTGCTACAAACTGATTTTTGTTTATAAATAGCTACAAAATAATTCTTATCTTTTAATTTTCTACCCAATTGCTTTTTCATTTGGGCCTTCTTAAAATTAGATCATAATTTCACATACGTACATGATCATTATCAATTATTTGTTTCTTTGGCAAAAATTTTTAATTGTTTTAGTTTGGTTAACTAGTCAAACTTTAAGATTTTTTTTGTCATTCCAAGCCATATATAATAAAAAATATTATCTTCCTGGATGTTCTTTCTTGCACTTAAGTTGTGATGTGCACGTATTTTATTTTTAGCCCATACGATACCATCATCCCCTCTCCATTATCTTATATAAAATTATATTTGCTTTTTTGATAAATCTTAGTGCCGGTGAGTGTTTTTTTCGTTAATCTTATTACTAGTGTATTTATGGAATGATAGTGGTACCAGAGGCGGATCCAGAATATAATATTGTATGGAATACACTATATTTAAATATTAAAAGTATAATATAGTTAATTGAAAATTTTAATAACTATAGAAAAAGAAGTTACAAAAATCATAAGATTCTTACATTTCATTTTTGAAAATTTTAATCAAATCAACCTTAACACTAGTAAAAAAAATTGCTATAGTCACGAAAAATTTTGTGACTAAATTGTGGTTATAGGTTTGTGATTTTTTTTTCGTGACTAATCATGGCTATATGAGTTATTTTGCCATAATTTAACCACAAAAAGGTTATGATCTTATAATCACGATTTTTCATGGCTAAAACGTGACTATAATTTTTTCTACTAGTGAAAAACAAAAAAAATTAAATAAATTCTAGTGGTATTAAAAAAAAAATTCTACTTTATAAATTTATATGTATAAAAGTATACTTCGTTGGATCATTATAAATAGAGAAGATAAAAGGTGAGAAGACAATAAACATTTTATTTTGAAAATAAATTATTAGAAGGAAGTTTTTTTTTTGAAAATTTAAAATTAGAAAAAGACATAATAATTTGCTTTAGACTTATGTTACAAAGGTATTTCACAACTTTAAAAACCAAATGCACTTTGGAAAAAAAACCAAATGCACTAAGTTTCAAATACAAAACAAGATTACCAATTGGTTTACATATTTTTTGTTTTGTATGTGGCACTTGTTACACCCACACATAATTCGAATTCATCCCTGAGTGGTACGAGAACAAAATCGAGACGCGAATAATGCATAAATAGATAATAAAAAAGTAAAGTTCATGAGACAAACAAATGACTCTGGTCCGATTAGTAACGTTTGGTCGGTTAGAGGTTTTTAGTTTAGGTGATTAGATTACAAATCTTTTAGATGATTAGAGTTAGGTTTATACTCGTTTTAAGTTGTGAGATCAATTTCTAGTAATGACTATATTAGTACATTGAGAAAAAAATACATATATAGAATCATCTCGATACTTGGGTTCCTCTTACGCGATAAGTGCAATATCAATCTATGTCGTGTGCGGCTCGTTTTAACCAAAATGAAAGACAAAATCAAGATCCATTATTCAATTTTAACATATCCAATGGATAGGGATTGTGTAGAATGATACAACAACTCCATCTCGTAGCCGAGAGAAATCCTTTACAGATGTTTGCGGAAGTACACCAACAAAGAGAACGCGATGATCGTCTTAGCTTAGTAACTTGTGTCGTCAATCCACAACATCACAAACCTACATACATGAAAATGGCTCTTCTTAAGGCCTGAAAAATAAAGAGAACTTGTACACCAACAAAGAGAACGCGATGATCGTCTTAGCTTAGTAACTTGTGTCTTCAATTCACAACATCACAAACCTACATACATGAAAATGGCTCTTCTTAAGGCCTGGCAAATAGAAGGTAGAGTTGATTGTCGAACCAATGATTATGGGTCAGTCCAGTATTTCTCAGGGAGGAAAATCATCTTCAATCAATGTTAGAGAATGATCCATGGACCTTCAGGCTATCGGTGGTAGACAAATGGTCTAGACGAAATCAGCTTGGTTTCCTCCAGTATATAATGATGTGGGTTAGGGTTGACAATATACCTATGGACTGCCGAAAAATTCAATCTTCGTTACTTTCCCTAGATAATATTCTGCAATAACTTTTTCTAATGGATATGTATTTTTCTTAAAGAGAATGTTTGTAAAATATGATTAAAGTATATCTTAATGAACCGCCGTTAGACGTAGCGAACTTTGAGAGTTTGGACATCCTGCAGTATTGGAAAGAACATTCTCATAAATTTGGTGAGTTATCTTCAATGGCATGCAATGTGCTTAGTATTTTTATTATGAATGTAGCGTCGGAATCCCCTTTTAGCATTTGATCTCGCGTCTTCAACAAGTACAAAATCCGCGTCATCTTCTAACTTCGAAGTCTTTTGTAGTGACCCCGACCCGGTTTTCAGATTAAACCGAACCAGCTAACCCGGTTTAGGTGAACCGGAAATCCTAGGTCATCCCGCAGCCCCTCCTTCCTATTTAAAGTCATCTTTGCCTCAAGAATTGAGCCACACCAAAACCCGTAGCGAACCTCTGCAGAAATCATTCCCCGAACCCGAGAACCCTAGCCGTCGAGTCTCTCCCGTGCAACCCGAGCCTTTCCTCCCGCCGACCACAGAATCCCGCGAGCCACCGCTGCCGATCTTCTCACCCGGGCCGCCGTCGGAGCAGACCCGTGCGCTGCAGTCACCCACCGAGCACACTCAGCCGCCGATCTCTTCGGATCCAGCCTTGTCGCCGCCTCGGGAGCCTTCTCCGCCGATTTCAGCCGCCGATCAACCCTACGAGCCGCCGGTTTTGTTGATTCCAGTCCCGCAGCAGTCGAATCCAGCCTTGTTGCCGCCGCCCGAGCCTTCTCCGCCGACCCCGAGCCTCGNGAGCCCCGATCCAGCCGCCGTGAACCTTTCCGAGCCTTCCCGAGCGCCGATCGAGCCTCCTCCGCGTCGTTCCTCCTGTGCCGTGAACCCGAGCCGTCGATTGCGAGAATCTGCCGCCTTGCCGCGACATTTTCGGTGATCGCGAGGTAGTTCCGCGCACCGTTCCTCCGTTTTCCTT
>OVAN01002396.1:0-33724 GCA_900406275.1 Anastatica hierochuntica | reverse complement strand
CACTATCACTCAGCTCTAGTTCAGCCTCTTGAGCATCCTGTATTGCATCACACAGCTACATCAACCTCTGTTTCTTCTTCTCTTCCTCTGTTCTCTTCCAGCTCCTCCTCTGTTTCTTGCGGCAGCAAGCTGTCATCTTCTTCACCTGCTCTGCTTTCTTCTTGACCTGGCGTAATCTCCAAGATATCGCGATTACCAAAACTTCCAGCTATGATACGAAAATCTCCTTCTCCTTGCGATGTTTCTTCCAAGTGATTACAGTTCCAGCCTTTTGCCTCATCAAAGATAACGTCGCGGCTCACTAAAATCTTTTGAGTTACTGGATTGAACATACGATACGCTTTGGATCCTGGTTCGGTCCCAAGATGAACCAGAATTCGTGTTCTGTCCTCTAGTTTTTGAAGCTGTGGCGACTCCACTCTTGTATATCCTATACACCCAAAGACTTTTAGGTGACTAAGATTTGGCTTTCGACCATGGAAGAGCTCATATGGCGTGTGTTCCTTAAGGACTCGTGTGGCAACACGATTAATGACGTAAGTGGAGTGTCTAATGCCTTCGGCCTAGAGATAATTAAGAACATGCATATGCTTCATGATACTCCTTGTCATAGCCATAAGGGTTCTATTACGTTTTTCAACAACTATGTTCTGTTGTGGAGTATATGGAGCAGTAAGATGTCTTCTAATGCTCGATTTTTCACAGAATATGTTGAACTCTTGTGAAGTAAATTCCCCTCCTCGATCTGTTCGAAAAGTTTGTATGCTCTTTCCTGAATCCTTTTCAACCTGATTCTTAAAAAGTCTAAACTTTGTGAATGCTTCACTTTTCTCTTTTAACATGAGTGTCCACATGTAGCGTGAGAAATCATCGATAAGTACGAAAATATACTTATTTCCAGCTTTCGTACTTGGTGTTATGGGTCCACACAAGTCTCTGTGGACAAGCTCCAAAGCTTGATGGGCTCGAAGTAAACTATTTTGCGGGAACACTTGTCTTGCTTGCT
Organism: Anastatica hierochuntica; assembly: GCA_900406275.1. Taxonomy (NCBI): domain Eukaryota; kingdom Viridiplantae; phylum Streptophyta; class Magnoliopsida; order Brassicales; family Brassicaceae; genus Anastatica; species Anastatica hierochuntica. Next base: position 32,718 of record OVAN01002396.1, on the reverse strand, counting down.
AACCAAGTAAGCAAGAGCCGCAAATTTCCTTTTCAACTTTGAGCTCCGGAATTCCCACTACCATTTTCTTTTGCATCATGTTCTTCATTGTGTCGTAGTTTAGATGTCCGAGTCTAGAGTGCCACTTGCTTGAGATGCTCGTTACTGCTGCTTCAAAACACACGTTCTCACTCACACCCATTTTCACTTTATATAATCGATTTTTTGACCTTGTTGTTCTAACCAGAAGAGTACCATCTCGATCATGCATAATGAGAAATTCTCCTTTCATTCTCACGTCACAACCAGCCTCTGTAGCCTGTCCAAGGCTAATAATATTACTTCTCATATCAGGGATGTAGTAAACATCTCTATAGTTCGTGTTACGCCTTTCTCATCAACAAGCTCAATTGATCCCTTTCCCTTGATGTCAATGCGTGAATCGTCTCCAAATCTCACTTTTCCGGTGATGGAACCATCGATCTTTGAGAAGTACCTCTTGTCTCCTGTCATATGATTGCTTGCACCATTATCTAGATACCATAGATCCTCCCCTCTACTATCTTCTTCATACTTGCTCGGTATGACCTTTTTCTCATTCAAGAACACTACTTCATGAACCATGAGTTCATCAGCTTCTTGTGTTTCATCTTCAGTATTTGTTTGCACTTCTTGTAGTTTCAGGAGGCGATCGGGGCACACTGACGCGTAATGTCCTAGCTTGTCGCACCTGAAACACGTGACTTTTGAAGGATCTCTCGGCCCATTAAAGCGACCACGGCCTCTTCCTCGATTGAAGAAGCGACCACCTCGGCCCCTTCCTCTTCCTTCGGTGTAGAACTCACGGCCAGAAGAGCTCTTTGTATCATAGTTGGCGAACATTAGTTTGCTTGATTATTCATGCTCATCCTCATCTTCTGATATGCGTTCTTCGTAGGCTTTAAGGTGACCTACAATATCTTCATAGCTTGTGTTATTAAGGTCAAGAACTTGTTCTAGAGAAGCTACAATATGTATGTACTTCTTTCGGGGTAAGCACTTAAGGAACTTCTTAACAAGTTTTGTTTCGTCTATTTCTTCTCCAAGAGCTGCCGATTTAGACGCTATTTCAGAGATTCTCCCAGAGAATTGATCGATTGATTCTACTTCTTTCATCTTCAATCGATCAAACTCCGCCATTAGAGTTTGTATGCGTGCTTCTTTGACTCTTTCGGCGCCCATGTGTCTAGTCTTAATGGCCTCCCATACCTTTCTAGCGTTGTCAAGCTCGCCAACTTGGAGGATCAAAGCTTCTGGTATTGACTCAAAAATCAATGCAATAGCAACATCGTTTTTCTCTTCATCAGCACTGGTACCTTCTACTGCTTCCCAAGCTTTATGAACTCTGAGTAGTGCCCTCATCCTCATGGTCCAAACTGTATAGTTTGTGGCTGTGAGTATGGGACACTTTATGGGAGTCAGACCTCCACCTTCCTTTGGTTTCGATCCAGCAGGTGCAGATGATGACGAAGGAACCACGTCTCCCATCGCTACTCTTCTCTGTTTCTATGACGAGAAAAACAGAGCAGGTTATTGGTTTCCTCCTTTGATTTCACGTAAACTAGAGAAGGATCTCTCAAGCTTATTGGTTTCCTCCTTTGATTTCACGTAAACCAGGGAAGGATCTCTCGAGCTTATCACGATCTTCAAGCTTCAAATGTTTTGTTATAATGGTGATAATGCTCTGATACCAATTGTTGTTTTGCAATATGGTTTTGGAGATTGAACTTAACAAAGAACGTGCTCTCTTTATTAATGACTTTAGAAAATTAATCTCAAAACTAAAGCCTCTTTCTCAAAAACCAAAACCCTCACAAAACTACTAAGAAAGAAACAAAGACTCTTTTATATGAAAGAGTATAGATTTCCTAATTCTATTTGACAAGGTTTAGATAACTCCTAAACCTTTAAGATAAATCCTAAAACTCCTAATCCATATCTCGGTAGGAGATTTCCGGTTCTGGTTATTAACTCGATTTGCATATTTTGGTCAAGCTTAAACCAACAGGATAGGGCACCAAAGAATAATGTATGTAAACCGGATGGTGGTGGAAGAAACGCTAAGCAATATTTGGCCTAGGTTGGATCTACATAAATGAAGATGGGAAAATACTTTTTCTTGGAGCCAGAGGCAAAGAACAAAATCTTTCACCATTACACGCGGAGATGGAAGTATTATTATGGTTGATGAAGGAACTATTTGATAGGGGGATTTTCTGCCAAGTTTTTGATACGGATTGTGCCGAGCTGATCTCTTTCACCCGTAAGCCAGATGAATATCCCGCTTTCCATACACTTACAAAACATTTCCAAGGGATACACAATCAATATAAAGAATTATCCTTGACATTTATCCCTTGAGTCTTAAATTTGAAAACCGCCTGTCTAGCCCGTGTCAATCATATTTTATCTAGTAATGTACTTTTGTAGACACTCTTCTTTGTAGTTGGGTAATCAACCCGGTAATCAGTTTCTAAATAATGTATGGTTGACAAAAAAAAAAAAAAAAAANAAAAAAAAAAAAAAAAAAAAAAAAAAAAAAAAAAAAAAAAAAAAAAAACATTTTGTAGTTAAAAATAATAAGTCCCTCACTTCTATTGTATATTAAAAATAATTCTCAGGAGTCGGATGGGGATCTATTCATCGCTTTGTTGATCGGTGAAGGAAACATATTGAGGACAAGGGCTCAAATGTGTGGGGTTCTCAGGGTTCGTGAGTTTATGGGTCTCATGATTGTAGCTGGAGTTTTTGCTAGCTTGATTTTTTGGCAACAAGGGGATTATGAGCTTCAGCAAAAGGGTGTTGAGGAGGGGGATATAACTCGGAAAGATCTTGATGGCCCATGGAAAAATATCGAGGATCATTGGCTCTGTTAGTTCCTAAGTTGCTATATCGTAAAGATTAGGGAGTTGGGAGGATTAGATTTGGTTATGAAAGTTTGCGATTATTGAAGATTATGAGATCAAAGAGATGCAAAGAAGATGTGAGTAATTGGGAGATTTGGGATCGACTATGGTCAGATTTGGTATTATTCTTGATTGTGTCTTTAACGTCACTTTAAATGGAGATTTGGTGGACAGATCTTAGTACTCGGATATATAGAGGAAGAAAGCTTGCTTAAAGTCAGAGACAAGGGTTTTCTTTGTTCAGTTCATAAAGAGAGATTGTATTGTGGTTTGTGCGAGCTGGTAAGGACTTTAGAAGTTGGTTCCGTCTTTGTTGGATTTACGGGTAAGTGTTGACATCCTGGAAATTCTTGCTCCCATTGGACCATTTGTGCTCAATTGGCTTTGAATAAGGGGAAAGCTTTGGTGCTTACTGAACCAATGCATATCTCTGCTGAGAATATTGTAAGGCAAGTCCAGCATTTTTCTCTCACGATGATAGGACGATTAGTGAATCCATCAGTGCAGAGAATGGATAGCTTGATTGCTATTCTTCCGAAGATCTGGAGGTTAGATGGGAAGGTAGAAGGTGCGGACTTGGGGAATGACATACTCCAATTCAATTTTCAGAATGAAAAGGATATTATGGAAGTGTTGGCAAATGGGCCATACCACTATGATGGTTGGATGTTGTCCGCTGTAAAATGGGGCAGGTGGTTCATCACTTATACCCCTCGGTTATTAGTTTCTAGATCAAGATCACTAACATGCCTCGTCATCTATGGGAGGAGGAGATAATAATGGTGGTGGGAAAGCTATTGGAACGGTGAAGGATATATACATTGAATCAGGTAGCGTGTGCGTATCGGTGAATGGTTTTGAGCCTCTAAATTTTACAATAGTTGTTCTGTTTGTATCCGGACAAGAACTAAGAGTTGATATTTAGTATGAGAAGTTGGCGGGGTGTTGCACACATTAATTCAAATTAACCCATGACATTGAGTCATGCCTGGAGCTCTGTTCTGCTAAAGCTATGGTTTCAAATTTGAAAGACAAAGCTCCGTTAGTATCTGATTCTTCTCGGCATGGGTCAGAATTGGAAGGGAATCGGTGGTTGCCAGTTAAGAGGTCGCTGGAAATATCAAAGTCCACTAATATGGACTTGGCTACTTCTAAGAAAAAAGGCAGATACAAGGAACAAGTGGTTTAGCATGGCTCAGAACGTAGCCAGTCTACGAACTGGGACAAGAGAAGAAATAATGATGGGGAAAATCATAGAATGCATAAAAACGATGGGTACCACAGAGGGCATTCTCGTTCACAGTTCAGAGCGGTTCAACTGAGAGAGAATGGTGTTCGCAATGCCTCTGGTAGCCGCCCATGTCATATGCATATATACCAAGTAAGTGAGACCACACAGACAACTTTCAGGATAGAATCTGATGCATAGGTTGTTACAAAACATGTTTTAGGAACTAATCAGGAGTTAGTGGGAGATGAGGCAAATGTTGAGGGAGATACTAAGGCTAATCTGGTCTTTCAAATGGAGGACCTTGATGATCTACTAATGGAAAAAGGAGAAATGGAAGCATCTGGTGAAGGTGCACTAGCAGACAGTTTCGAGAATATGTTTGACATGGTGACTGCTCCAGAGAGCGGGACAGAGGATCCTGTGGATTGTCCTGGAATAAATGGAACATACGACGAGTAAGGAAGGTAATATTCCTCCTTTGTCCAATACTCTTGCGGATATTGATGAAATAGCTATTGATGTGGCAAGTATATCGTTAGGCCATAAGATGGATATGAAAGATAAATTATGTAAATGTCCATGAATTGTTAGAGGAATGAGCTTTCGAAAATAAACATGATGTTAATGGTTTTGCATAGGAAAAAGATGAATAATACCAGATTTACTCTGACTAAAAAAGGTTCTACTTTAATTTATGCTCAGGTTGCAGGGAAAAACATATTGGCATGGAAGTGAAGGGAAGTGTGAAGGCAATCACACCAACCAAAACAAAAAACAAAAAAAAAGGATGGTGGCTCACCTGAAAACCGCAGACTAATCTGTGATGATACTAAGTTAGAACTGTCAAGGTGTAAAGGGGTGCTCTGATGGTTGACAATTTGACAGACTAATCTGTGAATATATATATATTCACGAAATCCAATAGAGTACAAATTATAATCATACTTATTATTTTAAAGTAATTAAATTATCTAAAAATTAATGTAGAAACTATATAGCAAATAAAACTCTTGTTTAATTATTACAAAGGTGAAATATATTTTACCTTAATAGACATGATATTATATCTAAATTTTTCTTAGAGTATTTATAACCACAAATTCAGGGGCAGTTATCTAGTTATCATTTATGAAAGAAAACAATAATTAACCAAAAAAGCTTAAATGTTATATAAGGAAATAAAATATTTTGTATAAAATTCAATAAACTCACATTTGTAAAAAGTTGATGTTTAAATATTTGTAAACATTCATGTATAAAATTAAATAAACATATCTTTATCAGGAACTTTTATATCAGGCCAATAATCGTGGTATGCGCGGATTTATTTTCATATTGTAAACATATGTTATTATGGAATGGGGAAGCAATGTAAAATAATTATTTGTATAGTAAAAAAGGTCAATTAGTTCTTAGTTATAATTTAATACATATAGATTATTTAAATTATTTTCTATGGATTTTGTTTCTTTTGATTTTGAAATTTTGGGATCAAAATAAATTCAAGTGACAACTTTTACATAAGTAAGAGTTTGTAAGCAATTTGGAAATACAAATTTTATTATGGCATAGTTAATATGTTTTTTATATTTACAAATTGTTTTCAAATGTGTTGAGAGCGAATTTCACACTGAATGAAATGATCTCTGATGAGATAAGTCGATGCTTTCTTGTCCTTCACGTAATCATTGTCATAGTATTGTCATGGCTCGAAATATTCATCCTTGCCATTTTCCTTTAGTGTGGTGGCCTTTGAGGCGAGGTGCTTCTTGACCATAGCCGCCTTTTTCTTCTCCTACCTCGATGATCAGCGTGGCACGGTGAATGTGTCCTCTAGCATTTGTGGCATGTTGATTTTAAGGTCTTCGTTGAATGGGACTCGTATTATTGTTCATTCTAGAGGGTAGACAAGATTGCTTTGTCGGTTACTCTAATTCGCGAAGTTACTTCTTTGAATCTCGAGATTAATTCCTACACGATTTATTTTAGTCTTGTGTCAGAGCCTACAGATCTGCTATTGAGGTTCCTTGTTAAATAAACAATGAATAATGTTTCAAGAAGGCTGTCAAGAGCCGGTGAAAGCATTAAGTCTGTAGAACCATGTCAGTGCCTCGTCTTCCAGGTTCTAAGCGAACAACAGACAATACCCTGCATCTCGCTCTTCGCTGAATGTTGTATTGTTAAGTGCTCAGACCATAGCGATGATGAATCCTATCAAGTGCTTCTTTGCGTCCGTCATTCCTCCGTACTTTGGGATCTTGACTCTCCCTTGTTCTGGAACTTGGAAACTCTTTATTCGCTCTTTGAATGGGACGTTTGGGCCTCCTTTAAGACGCGATCTATTTCTGGGGCCGATTTCACGGCTTGGTAGAATTTATACTTCATGAGTTTTAGTTACACATCTTTGTTCAGGTACAGAGCTTGTTGGGTGTCATCTAGGGTGAAAGTTTGGCTGGCTTAGTTCAAGGACGAGTCTGCTCGGGCCTCTTGAGGAGGTAAAGTTTCTCCGAAGAGGTTTCTTTGTAGTCTGTCCAGGAATCCTTCGAGTGTTTCTATCGGCATCGTTGCCCAGGGATCCGCCGTGGCTTATCGATGGAAAGTTGGTGAAGTACTGATAGCCTTGAACCTTGCGTCGGTGGCTTTGGCTAAGTCATCGATTCTTTGTAGCACAGTGTTCAAGAGTTCTGAAACGTTATGCTTTTGTGCGTAGTAGCGCTAGTCAGCTCCCTACCTAGATAAAGTCAGATTTCAAAGTTAGACTTGGTGATGATGGTGCTGCTAGGCTTCCCGTTGTTGCGTTTCGATCTTCTCTGGTTTATTCCCACGTTTGTGCTGGTGCAGTTCCAGTTGCAGATGACGCTGAAACTTGTTTATTTGGTTATTGGATTTTATGGCGAAATCTAGTGATCAGATATGGTTAATAAGAATTATGATTTGATCACGGTTATTTTGAATTATTTGTGCAGGAAGTTAAGGTTCGTAGCACGCCGTTCTCGGGTAGATGAGACAGGTGTTACAAAGTAATTATAAAGTACTTCATTTACATTACTAAATTGTGTTAGTGGACTCAAAGTCAGGCTAAACCATTTAGTCCATTTTTAGGGTATGTTATGCTTGTTTCGATGGTTATACAAGGGTGGTGTTAGCTTGGTTGGTTTCTTGGTGTCATTTTTTTTACAAACCATGATGATTTTTCTCCTATCTTCCTAAGCCATCATCTATTCTTTTAGTTTGGTGGAGTGTTTCAGGATTTGGTATCCCAAAAGCACGCGTTAATTTAGTTTCAAAGTTATCATGTTACAATCTACTTCATTCATTCTGTTATGCTTCCTGCTAAACGCACCAAAATGGTAATAGAGAAAATCCATGTTGCTAGAGTAAATTTTATGGTTTACCCTCTGTTTGGAATCGTTTATCATGTACTTTTCTAGACGCTTAATATTCAAGCAAGCGCATGCTGAGTATTTTGGCAGAGAAGTGGTTGATCTAAGCAATGTATACAACAAACTGTTCATGTTTTTAACATCACGAACAAGCAAAAATAGTATAGGAGACGACAAATTGTCGAAGATGAAAAGTCTTATGCAAACACTATAGTTTCTTCTCAAGCAAAAATTTTTTATCTAGAAATTGATATGAAGAACGGAAGAATAAGAAAGAGACAATTGTCTGTTGCAATAACAAGATCGTTGAAAATTTTTCGAAGGTGATCTTCTTGAATTTGAAAGTAAATGCATCATCCATGTGACTTTCTTATTTGGCTAGAAAATCTATGGAGAAAGCATTTTATTTGTAATTTATATGATAGTAAAAAGAAGTATAAGATGACAGTCTCAAAGAGAAAAGGTTACGCTAACATCTGGTGAAATTGTCTGAAGTCACCGCATGTTATATAAAGCAAGACGTCTTTCAGATCTTCGGTGAAGATAAAGAGACTTATGAGGAGGAGAATTTTCCAAATGAATGTAAGAAGGATCCATATAGTTATAGTTTTTCTTTCAATCCAAAAGCTATGACAACACCTGCATATTTTTAAACTAATACGAAGTGTTCAAAGTTCCAAGGATTCAAATATTTTTAGGATGAATGTCCTAATCAAAAGGTCATTATAATTTAGAAGATTAAAGAGACTAAAGAAGAATTCATAAGGAATTATCTTGAATGAGAAATAGTTGATCAAAAAATTATTGAACAAGAAGAATTTTAAAAAGTAGTGGTTTGACAATCTGATCAAGGAGATGTAATGAAGATACGGGGAGCGATGCATCTTGTATCATTTTATTGATGAAATATAGCAAGAGAATCATGGCACCGACTGACCTACTGACAAATGCGAATCAAGAACAATGCTAGTGCTACAAGTAAGAAACAAAAAAAATATCTCACGCGATTCTTAAGAATCGATTACAACATCTGAAGAACATATTTCGTATAGCTCAGCTACTTTAATTTGTGCTTCGCTTTCATATTCTCATCGAAATTTCCAATTTAATTTATAATTCATTGTCGATTCATATTTCAATAATACGTGAATCTCCAATCCACATGTCATTTCTTTTCAAACTATAACGTAGAGAATCCACTTTCAACAGGAATATCTGTTTATCTCTATGTTTTTCCTTTAACTCCTTTTAGTCGTTCGTCATTTATTTTTATCATTTTCGTAATTTGTTTGCCTCTTAAGGCATCGCTTCTGCATCTTACTGTACAAACCTGATATCATGAAAGACCATTCTTTTCTTCACATGCTTTCTTTTTAACGTCCATGTATTTAACATTCGTTTCCCAAAGAGATACCATTTTCTTTTACATATTCTTAAGGACATATCAAAACACCAACAAGGCAATCAATACCTAAAATTTGCAAGAGAAGGACAAACTTATGATTACCGACAATGATGGATGTGCTATTAGAGAGTAAAGAAGCATATAGGTGGCAGTTTGTTAAGTCTTTGGAGGAGAAATATTTGAAGCAAAAGTCCAGGATTCATTGGCAGAGGTTAGGTGATAAGAATAACAAGTTCGTCTATACGGTTGCTCAAGTGAAAATGACCAATAGTGAAATCTGTATGGTACGCACAGGAGATGAGGAAGTGGTGACTAGAATCTCAGATATTAAAGTTGAAGCTGCTCTAGTTTTCTTATTTCTTGCATGAAGTACCGACTGATTATGTTTAACTTTTAGTGGATGAATTGAAGAGTTTGTTTTAGTTACGGGTATCAAGTGCGATGCAAACAAGCTTGATGGCCTCTGTTAAGGCAGATGAGATTCGGGTTATGCTTTTTCCAATTCCATCAGGCAAGTCACTGGGTCCGAATGGATACACTCATGAGTTTTATCATGAGGTATGGCCTATTGTGAAGTGTGATTTCATTTCCGTCATTGTATTTTTTTTTTTGAATGGATACCTTCCAAAAGGGATTAATTCTACCATACTAGCTTTAATTCCCAAAAAAGTAGAATTGATGGAGATGCGAGACTACCGACCAATACCTTGTTGCAATATCAACTACAAAGTCATCTCAAAGCTTATTGCGAACCGGTTAAAGAGTGTATTACAGGGCTTTATAAAACCAAATCAATCGAAATTTGTGAAGGATAGGCTTTTCTTGGAGAATTCATTACTAGCTATGGAGAATGTTAAAGATTACCATAAGCCTGAAATGTGCAATGAAGATAGATATTGCCAAAAAATTTGACATTGTCCAGTGGGATTTTCTTCAAAATGTTCTCCGAGCTATGGAGTTTCTGGATAAGTTTATTTGATTGACCCTAACATGCCTTACGACCGCTTCCTTTTCGGTGCAAATAAATAGAGAATTGGCAGGATATTTCACAAGTAGGCGTGGGTTGAGGCAAGGTTGCGCCCTTTCTCCTTACCTTTTCGTCATCTATATGAATGTTCTCTCGGCAATGCCGGATAAAGTAGAGGTACGATGATAGTTTGGTATTCATCTATCATGTCACTGATTGGCTAACACTCATTTGTGTTTTGCTGATTACATTATGACATTCTTGGAGGGTTTGCTTCATTCGGTGAAAGGTATAATAGATTTCTTCCACGAGTTCGCTGGGATCTCTGGACTCTAAGTCAATTTACAAAAGTCTTATATTTATATGGGCGGTGTAGTTAGTGAAGTTCGGGTCCAGCTACAAAATGAATTTAATATTCAGCTAAATGAGCTATCAGTGCGATACTTGGGGTTACCTTTAACAACTAAGAGAATGACGGCTTTAGGTTACGCATCTCTGATAGAGAAAGTCACTGGGAAGTTACATCCATGGTCCTCTTGGTTTCTCTCTTTGACGGGCCACTTGCAGTTACTGCAATCAATCATCACGGGTATTACACAATTCTGGAGTTCCGCTTTTTGCTTGCCTTGACATTGTTTACAGAAGATTGATAGTCTGTGTTTAGCTTTTATGTGGTCTGGTTCGGAGTTGAACACAAAAAGGCAAAGATAGCATAGGCAGAGGTGTGTTATCTCAAGGACGAAGGAGGACAGGGTTTCAAACCATTAGCTAAAGTTAATACCGTGTACGGCCAACGTTTGATCTGGAGAATTGTGACAACCACTAACTCTCTTTGGGTGGAATTGGGTACGCGAGCATTTGATTCGGGAAGGCTCTATCTGGACAGCTTCATAATAATATGGCTCTTCGATATGGTGTAAGCTTTTGAAATTGAGGGAACTGGCTGCTGATTTTTTCTGTGTTGATGTTGGTGATGGTCGTATGGTTTCTTTCTGGTCGGTAATTTGCTATCGGTTGGTTAATTATATGATATTGCCCGATTCAAAGGGTTCCATAGTCTTGCCATCTTGAGGACTGCAACAATGGCTTAAGCTGCGATTTTCAGGTTGGAATTTTCTAACCAAAGAACTCGGTCATTGCGCAAGGTTGTCAAGGCATTAAAGGAAGTGGAGGTTCCAATCGAAGGAGGTGGTCAAGTTTTTTTTAAGTGTCTATCCGGTCTGGATCAGTTCTTTACTTCTTTTTCATCGGAGAAAACATGGCTACTTATTTGCAATTCACGGCCATTACTAAATTGATATCGATTTGTTTGGTTTTAACATCATACGCTTAAACATGCAACGGGTGGGAGAATGGCGCAATGGGGTTGTGTTAATTCTACGACGTACGCCCGTTGCGTGGCACCTAAAGAAGACCATGATCACGTCTTTTTTCCTTGTGGTTATGCATTGCAAATTTGGGCTAGTGTCGCAAGAGGATTGATGGGTTCGAGTTTCACATTTGAATGAGGCGAGCTTATTAATATTTTCTTAGCATATTATTGGTTTTCTAAGCTTAAGCTCATTCTATTAGCGTTTCAAGGTACGGTTTAACACCTTTAGTCAACCCGGAATCAGCTCAGGCATGGCGCTTCCTAGATTCAACCAACTACAATAACTCAACAGATTGACAAATCACTTAGAGCGAAGTTGTTGGATATAAGAATGGAGGGGCAAGGTCAATTGGATGATTTTTTGGTCTTATGGTTTGGGAGTAGTTTAGCATAGATTAATCATTTAATTTATTCTTATGTTTCCTTAAAACAATTAGGTCATATTCATTCATTGTTAAAAGATTTTTGTTGCAATAAAGTTTAATATTACAACAAACTTATGATTATCACTACTAAGCAACAAAATCAAGAATTGTATTTTCTTTTTTTAAATGGCAAACGATAAGGACAATAGATGAGTAACAATCAGTAGAGATTTAATATAAAAGGAAGAATTTGTAACAAGACATATGTAAGGAAAAACAAACAATGGTAAGTAGAGTTTTGTGCTTTTTGAAATTTAATTTTTAACTAAAATTTTAAACAATTCTAAAAAACTAAAACAAGAACGATTAAAAGCCACTATTTTCAATTAAAAAGCCACTATTCAGTACAAAAAATATGTAGCATTTGGAAATGATGATTGCCATTAGCTTTGTGTTTTGTGTTTCATTGTTTTCCATCGACCTAACAAAAAAATTGTTAAAAGTTCATGTCAAAGACTCAAAATTACCAAAGTTTGATGTTTGTCAATTGATTTGCCCTATTTTCGTATCTTACATTTGTTTGTTTCGATTGAATTTTTCTATAATTAATTTATTTTAAAATGAAGCATACAAAATGTATGACATGATTAGCTAGTTTGCGCGATTTATACTATAAAGGCAGTACTTCTAGTTTGAAAGTCTCTTACCAGCTAATTTAACTATTTCATTCCAGTCACCGCCTCACGCTACTACTCTTCCAGCTAGCCCTGAGGGGCTATGATGGTTGAAACGGAAGTTCCTCCCTCCAAGGATACACTTGATCGTTTCAATCACCAAAATCTCCTCCATCCAATCAGACCGCTAACTCTTCGTGGCTCTCAGTTGTAAGATTTGTTTCGGGCTCTCTTGAAAAGCATGATCTATCAATCTCATTCAGCGAGGGTAAAACCTCAATCAACGACCCATAATACGTTTTGGAAGACCCTAATCATCTATGGATCAATTTTCTTGTTGGTTTTCTGGATACGGCTCCACATGTGGCCAAAGTTCGTGTTATCATCAATAAGCCTTGGAACCATAGTTCCTAGAGAGATCGATGTTCACATAGTCAATTAAACCATAATGACGTTCGCATTGTTGATCCACCTCTCAGAAGTAATATTTTGCGAAGAAGTTTATGGAGCATCGCCGATGTGCCCATGGTAATCTTGAAGTGGACTCCCACCGTATTGAACACTCAACCAATTCTTATGTCGATTCCTCTTTGGATTTACTTGAAGAATGTACTTGAGCGACTTTACTCTAAAAAGGGAATGGCTTTCATAGTATAGTGCAGTGAGTCATCCAAGATGTTTGCATCCGAATACAATAGCGTGTAAGAGTTTTGAAAGGGAAAGGGTGTTCGTGGATGCAAATCTCACTAAGAAACTTCCAAGGTCTTGACAATAAAATGAATTTTAAACCTAACATCGAGGTCTAGTTTCCATTGCTTCCTCCTAGATGCTCTGAATGTAGGAAACGATGCAATCTATATGCAGTTTGTCTACTTCGTCAAACTAATCCATCGTTGGCTGCAGTGGATATAGTCCAAGAAACGGCCTCAGAGAGTGTGGTAATTGAAGCTCAAATGAAAACTAAAACCTTTCCAGCAACTATAAATGTACTTTTACAGAACATTTTAGAGCCTTCTACGGGAAATTTACTTGTCCCTATTTTAGAATAGAGGAACACTCAACCAGAAATGTTTTCTTCAGACATGGATGATATTTTAGATCAAACAAAATTACTATCTATGAGTGCAAGTGTTTCAAACATATTATTATTCGGAACCACGACAGATACATTGGCAACGATTGGTATGCCGCCAGATAAAACTGAGTGGACTTCACCGACAAAGAGTTCAAAACCTTATCATTCCAAAACAAAATTCTCTCTACAAGGAGACCTCTGTAAATATTTCTCCGTTTCAATTCTCGGTATTAGAGCAAGAGGACGAAGAAACGGAGGGCTGTAACAGAACAAAGACGTATATTAAAGAGGAGGGATTTAAGGATGTTGAACTGATTGGAGATGAAATACGTAAATACTCTGCAGAGGGGGTGAATGTAGACAATTCTCTACCATTAGAGACTATTTTCATGGAACTTGTTACTCAGCTGATTCGCCAGCTATTCCGAGAGCTAAGAAAGGTTTTAATCGATTTTTAGAGGACACCACTACCACTACGGCGAAGAACAATCCCTCAACTTAGAAAGGTGGGTGTGGTGGCTCTAAAAAACATTAATGTCGTTCTTCTCCTGGAATATGTGCGGGTTCAATAAAGCTCGTAAACACAATAACTTTAAACATTGGATTTCTACTACTTATGCTTCATTTGTGGGTTTACTAGAAACGCGCATTAGAGAAACTCGAGCTCACCGGATCAGTGGTTATACGCTTTTGGGTTGGTCCTTGTTGACAAACTACAAACATAATTACCTTGGCCAGATGTAGGTATTGTGGAAAAACTTTGTTGCCCTAACACCTATGTTCAAGATATCTAAAATTGTTACCGATTCTATTTCTTTACCATATCAAGGAATGACTTTCTTCTGCTCTTTTATATATGCCTCAAACTTCGTATCAGACCGCCAAAAGCTCTGGAATGATATTATGCCCACTAATCGTCTCCGATATTTCAAGGGAAGCCTTCGTGGGTAATAGTTAGATATTTCAATGATCACTTGCCTTGGATGAGCACTCGGGAACTTCAGTGGTTTCTAGTGAGATGAGAGACTTCCAAGAACTAGTTGTGTATTGTTCTCTTGCATACTTAGCTTTCTATGGGCCACGTTTTACATGTTGGAACCATAGGAAGGGAGACTCTATTAGGAAAAAGCTGGATAGAGTTTTGTTGAGTGATACTTGGCTAACTGAATTTCCATCTTTCTTTGCTATGAATGTGGAGGAGTATCTAATCATGCAAGGTGTCAAGTTCCCTTAACGTCACATTTTTCAATAGCTCGACATCTATTAAAATTTTTAAATTTCCTAGCCGGCCATGAGCTATTCTTGTCGACTGTTGAAGAGCATTGGGCTTCCACTAAACCTCTATTCACATAAAGGGTTGCTATATACATATTTTTTAAAAAGCTTACGGGACTAAAGGAGAGTTTAAGATGACTAAACAAGGAAAAATTGGGAAACTTACAACGTCAAATAAAGATAGCATTTGACGATCTCTGCAACAAGAAAGTAATGATTCTTCAAAAGCCAAATACCGAGAATGTGCATGCAAAGGTTGCTGCATCTTTGTGATGTCAACATGTCTTTGCTTTGGAGGAGGCATTTTATAAAAAAATGTATGGATCCATTGATTGCAAGTCAGTGATCAGAATACAGAGTTCTTCCACATTATATCGCAAGTTTGAATGGCGAAAAATGCAGTTGGACATTATTAAATCAATATGGTGAAGCCATCACTCGTGTAGAAGATACTAAAATTACAGTGGAGGGCTGATTCAAAGCTTTCCTCCAAGAGAAACCTATAGATTTTACTGATGATGAGGTTGAGACTTTGAGAGATCTCACCGATTATCGGGTACCTATCCCTTTCGCTTAAAGATTTTTTGGTCAAACCATTCACTACTAAGGAGATTAAGTTGGTGTTGTTTAGTATGCCGTCAAACAAATCGCTGAGTCCAGATGAATATACCAAAGAATTCTATCATGCATCTTAAGTGATCATAAAAAAAATTTCATTACTAACTTTTTTAGCAATGGGTAACTATCGAAGGGCGTAAATTCAACTATCATAATTGTTATCCCTAAAACAGATAATGCAATGGATATGAAGGATTATCGGTCAATCTTTAGCTGCAACATCTTATATAAGGTCATCTCTAAGATCCTTGCAAACGACTTAGGATTGTGTTGTCATATTTCATTTACCAAACCAATAAGTTATCGTAAAGATCGATTGCTTCTAGAAAATCTTCTACTCGCAACAAAGCTAGTTAAGGATTATCAGAAAGATGGTTTGCCAAGCCATTGTGCTATAAAGTAGGGTTGGGTATTCAAGTTTTTGGGTTGGGTTGGCCGGCTTGGATAATTTGGGTCTCGATAGGGATATATAGGAACATATGGATTTTACCGATGATGAGGTCGAGACTCTGAGAGATCTCTCCGGTTATCGGGTATCTATCCCTTTCGCTTAAAGATTTTTTGGTCAAACCATTCACTACTAAGGAGATTAAGTTGGTGTTGTTTAGTATGTCGTCAAACAAGTCGTTGAGTCCAGATGAATATACCAAAGAATTCTATCATGCATCTTAGGCGATCATAAAGACAATTTCATTACTGCGATCAAGTCTTTTTTTTTATCAATGGATACCTATCGAAAGGGCGTAAATTCAAATATCATAATTGTTATCCCTAAAACAGATAATGCAATGGATATGAAGGATTATCGGCCAATCTCTGGTTGTAACATCTTATATAAGGTCATCTCTAAGATCCTTGCAAACGACTTAGGATTGTGTTGTCATATCTCATTTACCAAACCAATCGGTTATCGTAAAGATAGATTGCTTCTGGAAAATCTTCTGCTGGCAAAAGAGCTAGTTAAGAATTATCAGAAAGATGGTTTGTCAAGCCATTGTGCTATAAAGTACGACTAGGCATTCAAGTTTTTGGATCAGGTTGGTCGGCTCGGGTAATTTGGGTTTCGGTAGGGATATATAGGAACCTAATTGGACCCGAGCGAATTTCGGATCAGATGTGTTCGAGTCCAATTCGGGTTTGGATTAGTTTTTACTATTTTTAGAGGATCTGAAACCCGAAAAAAACCCAAAATTTTCCTAAAAATCCGAATTTTCCGAACTAAGTTACTCAAAAACCGAATTACCCGAACCAAAACCGAATTGCACGGAAAAATTAATAAAACAATAAAAAATTAAAATATTTTTAAATTTGTAAAAAATATTGGTTTCCAGGTACTCTGTTTGGATTTCGGTTTGGGTCCAAATTAGTTCGGGTTTTTTGGTACTATAGAAATATGAACCACTCGGGTTCTTAGGAGTAGTAGGTTCGATTCAGGTTTTTAAATTTTGGATTTTATGCCCAACCCTACTATAAAGATTGATGTTGTAAAGTCTTTCGACACAATACAATGGGGGTTTCTTGCTACGACTAGGCAAGCTTTGGAGTTTTCGGAATCAAAGGGATACTTACTTGTATCTCAACAATGACTTTATCGATTCAAGTTAATGGAGAACTAGTTGGACTCTTCCCTAGTACACACGTTTTGAGACAGGGATGTGCACTCTCACCATATTTTTTTGACATCATTATTAACGTTCTCTCGGGAATAATTGATATATCAACTTGTTTGGGTCGGTTGGATTATCATCTGCAGTGTCAATTACTTCACTTGACGTATCCGTGTTTCGCTGATGATATTGTGGTGTTTACCAATGGCAACGACGCTTATATAGAGATTGTGATAGATGTATTTACCTAAAGTGGTGAGATGACATCTTTAAAGATTAATCTTGGAAAATTAAGTATGCTCTTAGCGCGGATATCTAATGCATATCGTGATCAATACGTTGAGAAATTCACCATTGTCGTGGCTAAACTTCTTGTGCGTTATTTGGAGTTACTGTTGACAAAGAGAATCTACGGATTACGCACCTTTACTTGATAAGATACAAATGAAGCTACATTCATGGTCTAATAGATTTTTATCATTTGTGGGTCAATTACAATTGCCTGAGTCCATAGATACAAGCATAACACAGTTTTGGAGTGCAACATTTAGGCTTCCGTGCCACTTTCTCCGCGAGATCGATAAGCTTTGGGCGACATCATATGGTTTGGTGCGGATCTAAATCCACGTAAAGCATAAATATCACAAGAATGTGGACCTTTACTGTCTGAAACAAGAAGGTGGTCTTGGATTTTGCCCATTGTCGGTGGCTAATACCGGTTATGGTCATTTCTTAATATGGAAGATCGTAATGGCTAGGAATTATCTATGGGTAAATTGGATTAAAGACTATCTAAGTAGGTAAGATTCATTTTAGTTGGCCTATGAGGAAAATGGTTCTCGGATATGGAGTAAATTGTTGAAGCTTAGGCCATTGGCTTTCTAGTATACAAGAGTCACGATTAATAACGGGTAAGCCGCATCATTCTGGTTCGACAACTGGCTTCCTCTAGACCGGTTAATAGACTTTTTGAGTTTTCACGCATTAAGGGCATTAGGAATCCCATGTACAGCAACGGTGGTTGAGGCAACGGCCAGAGGCTGGAACTTCCTCAAGCATGGAACCCTTCCTCTGCAGCTTATTGTTCCTCTTCTACAACAAACTTATACCCCGAGCTCAACATTGTGTACAGATGTCTACCTTTGGCGCTCGGATAGAGACAAATTTACTATAACTTTCTCGACCAAAAAAACTTGGAAATTAATTCGGACATACAAGCCTCTGGTTTCATGGACAAATTGGCTTGGTTCAAATATGCAGTCCCAAATATGTGTTTCTTACTTTGCGTACAAGAATCGGTTAGCGATATGGATCATGTTTCAATGGAGTTGGTGGTACATGTATTTTCTGCCTTTAGAGCATGTTCAACCCTATAACCCATATTTGGATATCTTAAAAAAATTTTATTATTATTTTATTTTTTTTTCTGAAAAAAAATAAATAAAAAACTAAATTAAAAAAGGAACCAATCGCGAGCCGCCACGTGTCGGTGGGGCCCGCGATTGGTTCAAGAACCCGTCCCTTATATAAGATCCGTAAGAGACGTATATTAGCAAATTGGTGGGACCCACTTGTATATTTTATTAAAAAAAAAATTAAGATACGTGCGTTGAATATGCTCTTATCCTTCTGAAACACGAGGTCACATTTTTTTCGAATTTGTTTAATTGCGGTGTCTGGGAAGTTATTGTGAAAATGGATATTCACATATGCTTGAGAATCACTTGGGCAACATCCCTAACCTATGCAATTCTGGAATAACAGACATATTCTTCTACGATTGGGATTCCAAAGCAGAATACAACATCTATGGCTCGAACGTAACCTACAGCGCAATGGTCATAAAGCAACGAGCTTTTCGATCCTCGCTTCTGCCATTGATAAATCTGTCCGCAATAGAATAACTTTAATCTGCTTGAAGGGTAGTCCAACCGATGTTGATCTTATGATCCCGTGGTTTTGCAACAAGACTCTGATCACTTCTCATCTGCTATGTTTTCAATCAATTCTTCCCCAATTTTTTATTTTCCATTTTTTCTCTTCTTTTATGATTTCTTCTTTAGTTTCTTTTAAACATCAGTATTACGTTCCATTAGTTATATATATACAATTTTTTGTTGAAATAAAATATTACATTATAAAAAATTTTTTTTTTTTTTTGTCGTAAAAAAATATTATTTCTTATGAAGAATAAATATCTCATATCGAAAGTTGGAAGGATCTTTAGTAGTATAAAAGGGACGATCCATACATTGCCAATTGTTTTTGAGTTGGAGACCCATGAAACTTAACATGATATCAAATCTCATATCCACACAATCCAACCTAATTCAATACGACCCAAGTTGGTCCACTTGATCATTATCCGAAAATACCGAGATCTATGACCAAGAGAGCAATCATCTCGAAGAGATGTATTAGGGATAACTATCTCATATCAAAAGTTGGAAATAATATCCCGTGTATATTATTTGAAAGTACACTTCAATGAATTTTGCTTAGGTGTCAATCATATGTGAGGTTTAAAAATTAATGTTATAATTTGATTGGTTGAAACATTTCTTTTTTTTTTTGTCATCGTAGCCTAGTGGCAAATAGTTCCTCTCACTAGAGGAAGGTGCAGGGTTCGAACCCTGGTTTCGTGAGATGGATGCAGAGGTGGTGCAACCATTGGCCCACTTGCTCCTCTCCAACATTTCTAATTTATTTTAATTTATTTTTATTTAATTCATCAAAAAAATATAGATATAAACCATGAATTCAATTAACTCACTTGCCAAACACTAAGTTACTCGTTTTAATTTTTTTCGGAATATAGTATTAATATGTCTATATGTTTTGTTTTCTTATGTTTTTATAAAATTAATAAATAAAGGTAGTTTCAAAAAACAGGGTTTATGGTTTCATATTTTTAGGAATACAATTTATAACATAAAAATTAACTAATTTTTTGGGAAAACATTAAAAATAATTTTAACATAAATCATAATTTTAACATAAAACATGGAACATTTGGAAACCCAAAACTCAGTTTTTAAAAAAGAATGTTTAATACACAATTTAATTAGAACAAACTAATATTTTTTTTTAATAAATTTGTAATATATAAACATTTTTATACACTTTTGAATAAGTTCTTACGATAATTCGATTATTATATTTGCACTTTTAGTACATATAGATTTATTTAAATTAAATGTGGTATATAGTATAAAAATTTAATACGTACTTCGAAAAAATTAAAAAAACGATTAATAAGAAATCGTTACTTGGCATACGTGTGAAAATATAAACAGAAATTAAAAAATGGAAATAAAGGTTCTCAATACATAACTAGAAGAAAATAATAATTCTTTATATATTCCATTATTGTATAAATTCAAAATAATTAGCTTTCATAGATATAAAAAGACTATACAATAATCAAATTATATTTTTTTAAATTAATTCAAAATCTTTTAGCTTTCCATATTTTTCAAAATTAAGTTCTAAATGATCTATTTATTTATTGTTAATATGCAATATATTTGATATTAACTTCCATATTCAATTAGTGAATAGAATGATGGTCAGAATCGATGACTTGTCATTGTCGAGTTTCCATAAATAAAGAGGAATTATTAATAAATTCAATGTTTGAATAGTAATATTTAATGACCGTATAAAAAAATATTGATTATCAGATGATTTTTGAAAAATTAGATTATGGAAATTTTCATATTTTTGTTGGATGTTTATAGAATATTTCCTTGTTGTGTAATCTATACCTTGACATGCAAGTTTGTTAATACTATACTAGGTGATGGTCCGTGCATCCGCACGGGTATGGCGATTTTTGAAAAAGATGATCCTAAAAACACACATTCTGATACTCTATCATTTTAATGTTAACCTGAATAATACATTGTAATACGTATTCTGAAAACACAGTTCCATCTTTTAAAAAAAATGATAAACGACAAATAACACAAAGTATATGTTTTAAAATACTTCTTTATATACCACATTCTTTGTTTTTCTCTGAGGCATCCCTTCTTTGTCAATGATCAAAACTTGTAAATCAGATCTTGTCCGAACTCAGAAAAGTGCAACATACGGTTGGTTGTGAGGAAAATCGGGTTTAGGAAGATATAAACTAACATTTTGAAGTGACTACTCTTGACTTTTATTAATAGTCATCTCGAATGCAATAGCCACCAGAAATTGTCTACGATTCATTGTAAACGAAACCTCGCATTCAGAGGAGAAACGAACATTCTAGGGAGGAAAACTTTTGTCCAACTCTATCACCAATAATGATCATTGCTTCAATAATATAGGAAGCTAGCTCGGTAATTTGAAGCTTTGTTCTGTTAGATAAACCTTCCATAGGGTCAATCTTCATAAGTAACATAACATTAGCACCGACTTTTAACGTGAGAACATGATCCGACAATCCTTATAGTTTAATACTATTAAGAAATATTCTGAATATAGCATGCTATCTTTATCACTTGTATTTGAAGTCTCGATATTATCAGCACTAAGATATGTTCGCTCCTCACCTTGAAATAAACACGATAAGCTTTTTATAGAATTTAAAGTAATACAAATTAAACAATTTAGACAATGAAAGAGAAAGTTACATGACATCTATAATCATTAATGACATCAGCATTAACATTCTTAGGACAAAGAATTGTGCAATCTTGGAAGAACATTGGATCAGTGCCTCTATCATAAGTCTAATCACTGTAAACCTCCCCTACGATTGTTTTATAGGATCCTCACATTCAGTAACAAGCAAATCTTCTGATATCTCCACTTCAGCCTCATCAAGGCTCAACTTATTGTCTTTACCATCCCATATGTCGAGAATCCACTCTGAAAATTCCTGGAGCTTGTCAAGAGAACAATCACCGAGACCGGCATGTAACCTCATATTCTTAGTAAGCCTAAAAAATTTGCACTAACGCCAAAGATAAGAAGAATTTAAAGAAGCCAAGATAATCTATGCCCGCCCACCACTGTAAGTGAGAGGAAGAATATGACAAAAATCCCCTCCAAAGACAACAATCTTCCCTCTAAACGGAAGATCCCCACTACATCCCCACTACATCTGATAACATCACGCATACTCATGTCCAAAGTCTCAAAATAATGAATACTTATCATAGGAGTCTCATCCCATATTATTAACCTACATTGCTGTAACACATCTGCCTGATCAGATTTCGAGTCCAAAGAACATGTAGTGTATTCAGTCATGAATGGGCAAGCCAAATTAAGAGTGCACGGTACGTCCTCCTGGAAACAACAAAGAAGCAAGACCGCTAGAGGCGGAATTCAGTACAATATGTCCCTTGGAATGTAAGGACAAAGACAATATATTTCACAAAATCGTCTTTTCAGTTCCCCCAAAACCATAGACAAAGAAAACACCACCTTTGTTAGATTGATGCGTTAAATATCTATGTGTAAACAGATGCTTGTTCTTTCATCAATTTTGGAAGCATCTCATTATATATATATGCTTCTCTGTCACGATAATAAAATAACTCGTCCATCAGTAGGTCATAACTTTCTTGGTTATGAAAATCGTGTGGCTGAGGCATGGTATAATCCTTTAAAGAAGAACTCTTCATGCATAACAGTTAATTGATCTCAAACAGAGCGAAGTTTTTTTTATTATACGTTAGTTTTAGACCTAAAAATGAAAGCGACTGTTAAAGTCATAAAAGTATCACTCATAAATGTTCTTAATAAGCAACATCATTTATTAACAACAAAAGCCACCAAAGAGTACACTCGTAGACAAATAATATCAAAACACATACTGACAAAGCATATGGAAAATAATGACGAGCCATCATTTATTCTCACATATAACGTCATCTAGAGACGTGAATAAAACACATAAGCCATAGAAAGACAATAAAATATAAAGTACACTTATTTATTATAAGAACAAGATTTTGTGACTATGATGGTCATAATAGTTGATTTTATATATGACTCAATAACTTTTGGAAAATGATCCATGGGAGGGACAAACCTACACGCGTTTAGAAAAGCGGTGAAGGTTACTACATTCGATTTTATTTCCAACTCTTGCAATTTATGGAAAAGTTCCAATATAAATGAGAGCTCCTGCATACCCTGTTTCAAATCCTTCTTTATTCGGTTATGTCCTTCAGCGATCAACTGCTCAAAAATATTTATAATCAATGACCTGTTTCGGTAAACTTACTTAGAGAGTCAACTTTTCCGACAGTTAGAGACAATGAGTAAGAAGAAGAAAGAGAAGTGGTGGAGGAAGATAAAGATTCATTCCGAAAAAATTAACAACTAAATCAACGTTTAGTTTAGGAACTCGATGAATGCTTAATATATAGAAGCAATGCTTTATACATAAATAAAGATGAAGAATTAAAGTATCGTCAAGGATAATTCTACTCAAAAAATGAAGAAGTTTTTTCTCTATGATCGATTATCTCTTTTTTATAGATAATGAGCACAATTCTCTCACAGGCAAAGTTAGATTACGTAAAATTCATTTTTTTTAAATTAATGGAGTAACTTTCTAATGTCCACAATTTTGTTGTATGTATAATAATCAACTTTAGCTCCAAAATATTATTAGGAATTAGACAAATGAATCATGTTTCTTGACTCTTTAGATGTTAAGTGTTTATTCAATTCATAAATTGATAGAGTAACTTACATAGAATAATAACATATTTCGTTTAATTAGTATTTCCAATTAACTACGAATAGTTGTCTTGTTTAATACTACAATGTGCATGTGCTCTTGCCTCGATTCACATGTTCGTGTTCATTACTGTTTTAGGTTAAGTTTCATTAAATAAAGATGAACACTACGACAATAAATGTTGTTTAAAATATGTTAAACCCAATTGATAATGTTTTATTAATATTCTTTGTTAAATTGCGTCAACATCATATTTTATAACTAAGAACTATTGTATCAAATATATAATCTTAAAAGTATCCGAGTCTGCCTCCAATTCTGATGGTCATCCTTGGACTACTATTAATTGGTGCCTAAAAAAATTTCAAATTTTCTTTTAATTTCCAATTTTTTGTCAAATGCCTTGTATTATCACTCCTCTCCAATTCGTTGACTTTCCTCCGTATTCCCTCGCTGGAGCTTCGCCAACTCATATTGTTGTTACTCCTCACCATCCACGGTCCTCCTCTTTCTTAAGCTTAGACTAAGACTCTGACAATGATCTCTCCACCATTCTTCTAAACTTTTCCTCTTCCTCATACTTGTTAACACTCTTCCTATAAATAAGCCTTAATATGCTACATTTGCCTCTACGTCTCGTCTTCTTATTTTTCAGTTTTATCTCGACTTTTTGTTGCTAACGCTTCAACTCCCTTTCCTTTCGCCAATCATCACTATTGATGATATTTAGAGTCCCTGGTCATAGACAATACCTAATCTCATGAACTTGTGTTGCAAGAAATGAATGAGAAGACACAGTTTCTTGAGACCAGAGTGTTACTAATAGGCCGAGTACCGGGAGGATAAGCAACCATTTAAAAACTTTATAAGACTACGTACAATGAGGGAGTTGAAACATTTTTTCAGCAGTTGAATAAAAAAGAGATAAGACAATGAGGGTGTTGAATGCTTATGTGGATTCAATTGGTTGAATTAATTCAACATGTTGAATAAGAGAAAAATTGGGTTCACCATATGATGTATCAGCTTTTAATTGGATTATGAAATTTTTCACTTTTTTACTTATCTTAATTACTTAACTTCAATTTATTTTTATCATTTGTATGAAACAATTATATTATAAAATAAAAAAGAAAAATGTTTAATTCTTCATGATTTTAATTAAATTAATTTGGAATTTTTATTAATATAAAAATTGATGATATAAGGTTTTGAATTTTAATAAACAAAACTATTGTAGAGTATAAAAATTATTGAGTGTTGAATTGTTAGGTATAAGAGAGAAGATGATGTATGTGTTTTTTTTCATCAAATGATGTGGAGTGTTAAAAAGTAGAAAATAGGGTGTTGAATTTTTCAACCAATGTACATAGGCTAATATTAAATAGTGATAATTAGAGAGTTTAACTATACATGCATGAAGTATTTATTTAAAACGAAAATTTTAATATATTTAAAATTACTAAATTATTTAAATAGTTTGCATACGCTATTAAAATATTTATTAAGTTTTTCTGAATTTTGATTTTAATCTATTAGCACTGCATTAACGAAGGCGTGTGCATGGAGAAAATGTTTGAAAAATATACACGTGACACTAAGTACCAAATATATTTGCTTTATTAAATATGAAGATTTGGTTTTATTTTGATATTGCATTATAAAATTTTAATTTATATTAATAATCGAAAAATATTGTAATTTTAAGTAGAGTTAGTTTGGTCATTAGAAAAAGAGTGAATATTCTTCCAAGCAAAAAAAAGCCGTAAACCAATCGAGTGATGACATGTATGAAAAGGACAATTTTTTAACAAAAAAAAATCAAAATTCGTGAGCTCTAAAATTGCAGCACGTCGCTGAAAAATTCTGTGAGCTTGCCATTTGTTAGCAACATATATATATATATATATGTTGTTTTTAAAAATCTAATATTTTAAAAATGTAAGTAATGGTCTCTTGTTAAATCTTATTATAATATAATATAATATCAAAAGAAAAAGAAACACAAAAATATTAATACTATGTGTCGACTGATATAATGTTTGGTAAATGGTTCACATATGTTTAATTGGAATAGACTATTTGGTCACTGATTTCAATTTGGTTCATGGTTTATACCTATATTTTTAAGATGAATTAAATAAAGATAAATTAAAGTAGTAATGTTTCAATCAATCAAATTGTAACATTAATGATGTAGCCCAAAATATGAGGGGTGAAACCGTAGAGAGAAATTGAACCAAATATCTCCCTTTATTAGTGAGTGCACCTAATACCAATATGTCACATTAATAACTTCGTTCAATATAAAAAAACTAAATATTTATATTTTTATGGGTGCACTTGCACCCACAAGTCTTGCTATGCATTTGTCTCTGCTATATATTAAAATTTAAAATACTGTGTTGTAATATACATCTTTAAAAGTATAAACGATTCGTTGTCTCTGTTAAATTTTGATTCATCAATGATCTATCTCCTATACGGAGTTTTTAGAGAATAAATGTAAATATTTACATGTTTGGCGTCAATGTGGTCCAACTGGTGAAACACTCAAAGCAATTCTTGTTGATGAAAAGGTATATTATCATTTAATCTTTTAAATCATAATGTGTACGTATTTCATATAATATTTCGTCGAGTTAAGTTTTATGGTAATCGTTATTGTAAAACCTCATGCACAAAAATTATTTTTAAAAATATATGGAATAACCGAAATATGCACTCTTGTACTCTATGAAATAATGGATTTGCTTTACACACTACGAATTATTATATTTTATGCATACGAGCATGTAGTCTGCCAATTTTAAAAATATTTATCTTATTTAATTTATTAAAAAAGTATGAATTTATTGTTCTTTAATACATGGAGATAAAATATATGCATTAGTGAAATATGACTGTGTGCAAAGATTGAAATAAGTTTTGATTGCTAATCAGCATTGTAAGCATATTGCTTTGATTGCTAATCAGCTTTGTAAGCATATTAGTGGATTTTATTATTTATAATTATCTCATAACAATTTATTGATATAAAATACGTATTTCAGATTATAAACTATTTAATCAAAATTTTTTTATATCATTTAATAAAAACTAGAAATCATGTCAAATTAAATATTTAACATTACAAAATAAAATAAATTTCAATTAAGAAAATCATGAAAAAAACATGCCGATGGACAAAATTAATTAGGTAGACGAATAAACATCTTATACTATTTTGAAAAGAAATTGAATAAAATATCAAATATTTAAATTCAACATTTTGAATACTTTTTCGTACATTTGACGCAGACCTAAGCATTTTTTTTTCATTTAAAAAGCATTCATTTTTGAGTGTTTGCTCATCGAGCAACTGCATTTTTCATTTCTTAATTTAATATTATAGAAAATATATAAAAAATAAAACTTGCATTTAAATTATTATAAATGAAAAAGATATTTTACTTTAAGTAAACATAAAAGATATCACATTATAACTAAATTTTCTATATAATACTTTCACCTAAAGGTGGACGTTCGAGCAGACGTTCTGGTATCCGTTTGGGTTTATTCGGGTTACAAATGTTTTAGGCTAGAGGTTTAAGTCTCATTCGTGTATCTGTACATTTTGATTTGGTTCGATTTAGATCTTTGATATTTTGATTCGGGTTCAAATACCTGTTTAAATTATGAAGAAAAATAAAAAAGTCTAAATGTACCTAAAAAGCCTAAAAATCTAAATATTTCTAATAATTCATGTATTTTCATGTATTATAGTTATTTTGAATATTATATCCAAAAATAACGAATATATTTTAGTATATAATTGTAGTTTAGGTATTTTTTGGTAATCAAAATAATTCGGTTGGGGGAGATCGTTATCGGTTTTTCAGATATTGCAGTTTTGCATCCATACGTTTACCGATTTTAGTTCGGATTCGATACCATTTTTTTCGATCCGATTCACCTTGGTTTTTCGTATCTATTTATTTTATCTGCATTTACTTACTCCTGTGAATTCGCGGGGAGCCCCGTAGTTTAGTAGTATGTAAAGTAAATGTCCAATCAACGGATTCCATGCAAATTGGTTTTGAGTTCGAAACCCATGAAACTTAAAAATTCTTTACATATTTTAATTATGGGTAGTTTACATGTTTTACTTTGCGGGTTTAAATAGCTAACTTTGAAATAAGAAAGTTTGAAAATATAAATTATTTTAAGAAATGTAAACCTAGGAATTTTGAAAGTATTAGAAGATTGAAATTAAAACTTTGAAACAAGAAAGTACAAAAGTACGACATTTTAGAATTTGAAATTGGAACCGTTGAATTAAGAAACTTTCAAACTTTATCACCTGATAGAGGAAATTTCAATGTAAGAAATTTTCAAACCTTTTTTGACAATTCTTTTCTCGAACTTTGGATTTCAAAATAAGAAATTGTCAAACTAGAAACTTATTTTTTAATCTTATCTTGCAAAGAAAACTAGAAATTTCTTTTTTTTTTCCACAACCCAAATCGATTGAAAATGTTTTTACTCTTTAGTTATTCTTTTTTTTTTTCACCATTTACTCTTTAGTTATTTAGTTGATATATTTTCAGTGATTTAAATTCTGTAGACATTTTTTTTGATCAAAAGAACGTCTTTATTAAGAACCACTTCAAACCGAAGTAATAGCCAGAGCCAGAGCTTCGTTAGCCAAAAAAATCAGGCTTAGTGTTGTGCGTGTGAGTAATAAAATGGAACGAAATTGATGAGAAACAAGAAACAAGCTCGCGAATATCACAAAGGATCTCAAAGAGATCAATATGAAGTTCCTCCCGTTGAAGGAGATGAATCAAGGATTGCGAGTCGGAGAAAACGTAGACCTCTGAGAAACTTTGAGAAATAGCTTTTTAAATAGCTTTTAACATTGCCCAAGCCTTAGCTTCAAGAGCAGAAAGGACATTTGACCGAGAATCTGAGAATTCTCCAAGACTATGATCCGTATAAGAACGGAAAACAAACCCACTACCACAGGTTAAGCTCGACCTATGCCAAGAGGCATCAACAAAAATACCTACACCAGTCCAAGCCAGAGACGAACCAAGTGATGATCTTTCTTGTCTTGTACTCGTAGCTTATTGTGCAAGTAACCACTCACGAGCATCCGAAACAGCCTTGAGGATGATATCCTCCTCACTTATGATTTGCTTCGAAAAGATCCAGAGGTTTCGAGATAACCAGAGATACCAGAGAATCCAAGATAGCATACTTACATTTGTTAACCCTATGGGAGGAAGATTTAAAGTCACAAAATTAACCTGTAGAAGATCACGCAAAGTTGAAAGAGACCCGAATGTTGGGAGATTTAACGGAGCCAAACTCCACTCTCTCTGAGCAAAATAACAACTTAGCAACACATGATCTTCCTTCTCCGGTTCACCACACCTAAAGCATAAACCACCAACTAGCACTCCCCAACGTTGAAGTTGTGTCCCAACCTGCAGAGCTCTAGAAAGAGCTTTCCAAAGAAAGGCATGTATCTTTGGCAATGTCTTCCTCTGCCATACATTCCTAAACCAATCACAGCCTTCAAAGGGATTTGGATTTGAATCACGGAGAAGTGTATAAGCAGACTTTACAGAATAAAGACCATTCTTCTTTGGAAGCCATACTAATTTATCATCACTTGGTGAAGACCATAAGGGAATAGCCCAAATAGAATCAACATACTGTAGAATAAATTTGACAATCTCATCTCACTTCCAATGTCGAGAGGATGGGTCAGTAAAGTCCTTAACCAATTTGCTTCAGATATCAATATCCACAATCCCCATCGGGCAGAGGGTTCAGCTCTTGAGAGCCAAGCATCATCCCATACAGAGATCGAGTAGCCATCTCCCACAAGCTAACTAGTATCCTTGCGAAGCACTTCCCGACCAACCAAGACACTACTTCTTTTCCGGTCGTAGAGAGGAAATGAGACGACCAACTTAACGCTTTATAATGTATTTGGTCAACAATACTAGTAAAGATATCTTGTTTTTGCTGTACAAAATGCTCAGGAAGTCCTAGGTACTCCCACGTACCACCTTCTTAAAGAATATTAAGAATCCGCTTCGCCACAAGTCTCCTAGTAGCTTGAGTACGAGAAGAAAAAAGAGATAGTAGACTTTCGAACATTGATTAGCTGATCCGATGCACGCTCATAGGATCGAATAATCTCACGCAAAGAGCGGTAACTAGAAGATTCAACTTACAGAAAAACATCGTGTCATCAACAAAGAGAAGATGATTTACCGCAGGACTTTGGAGTGATACTCGAACTCCAGGCAACACTCTGACGGTGTATGCCTTATGAAAGAGGCCAGAAAGCACCTTTGAACATAGTACGAATAAGAAAGGGCTTAGCGGATCCCCTTGTCGAAGTCCCCGCGATGGTAACACACGACCACAAGGAGCTCTATTAACCAAAAATGAATACGAAATAATCGTTACACACTCCATAATCTATCGTATCCATACTCTATCAAAGCATAATCTTTGCAACACTGCCTTTCGAAGTTCCCATTCAACACGGTCGTAAGCCTTCGTCATGTCCGTCTTAACCGCCATAGCTCCATTCTTCGACGCTTTTGAAAGACGAAGAAAGTGCAGAATCTCATGAGTAATGATGAAATTGTCCGAAATTACTCTCCCACACACAAAACTCGATTTATTCTCAAAAATGATTTAAGGCAAAACTGAATGCATTCGGTTGGTAGGTATCTTCACGACGATCTTGTAAAACACATTACAAAGCGCAATAGGACTATAATCCGTAACACACTTTGGATTATGAACCTTGGGAATCAACCTCATGTTGGTTTCATTCAAAGACCGCAGGAAGACACTCGTAGTGAAAAAGGATCGACTCCGCAGACAATATCCGGACCAATAATTGGCCAAAATGTGTGATAAAACCCGAAAGAATACCCATCAGCGCCTGAGACATTCTATGAATTAATCGCAATTGCTGCAAGTTTAATCTCCTCTGCCGAAGGAACCTGAGTTAAAACTCGGTTTTTTGTCTCTGTTACTTTTGGCTGGAGTGCTTCATGTACTACATAGAGATCACTAGAAGATTCTGAGGTAAAGAGTTGATCATAAAAGGAAGCGAGTGTGTGGAAAATCTCGTGCTCTTTGAATCTAGAAATGCCATCAACATCTTTAATAATCGTGAAACGGTTACATGACCACCTATTTCTCGTCAAAGCATGAAAGAAACGCATGTTTAAATCACCACTTTGAAACCAGAGAATGGGGCTTTGTTGTTTCCAAAAAGCCTCTTCATCCTTATACGCCTTCAAAAGTATCAAAGGTAAGCGGTTTATTTTTGCATTGTCAACTATTATTCCTAGTTTTGTCACCCATGGAGTGCACTCTTTTATGAATATGTGGTTGTTTGAAAAATATTCCATTTTGAGGAAAATGTTTAAGTAATTTTTTTCCCAAAATCTTGAATGAATCTAGATATTCAATCTAAATAATTAGATATATTCTCGGGTTTCTTATTTGCTTAAAGATTTTTTGGTGATTCTTCGATGCAGAAGAACAAGAACAAGAGTACTAAGGGTTTTTAGGGTTTTAAGAAAGATGAGCAAAGATGAACAAAGAGGTATGCAAAGCGATTTCTTTTATTGATTTTAAGAGAACCGATTACAATAGTATTTGGGTGTAGTGTCTCGGATCCTTGAATTAGGGTTCTTCTCTTTGTATTTATAGCCTTCGAATCAGAGTATTTCCATAAATTTTATGGTAACTTCTATATTCGAGTCTATCTTATACAATAAGGAATATTTCCCTAAATTCATTAAGGTATTTGTCCTTATCTCTTAAGATTTAGACCGACTAAGGGGATATCTGTCCTACCTCGGCTATGACCTCGGCTTGGCGATGGTATCCTTGGCTATGGCTTT
Source organism: Anastatica hierochuntica (assembly GCA_900406275.1). Classification (NCBI taxonomy): domain Eukaryota; kingdom Viridiplantae; phylum Streptophyta; class Magnoliopsida; order Brassicales; family Brassicaceae; genus Anastatica; species Anastatica hierochuntica. The sequence continues at coordinate 1,203 of OVAN01002396.1, read as the reverse complement.
GGTTTGCACCTAGAACAAGGGAGTTTGTTTATATCTCCTTTGTCTAACTATGGCCAGACTCTAAGGGAATAAAATTACCCCCAACAGTTTCCCCCCACTCTTCATTTTCCATGTGTGGAATTTGAAGAGTAGATCCTTTCTTAAACGATTTTGGTTCATACCGTAGTTTGGGATCGAATTTGTAAAAAATAAAGGAATTAAGTGTAGCTTCAGCCATGGCTCTTCGTTGGCATCGCCAGTTCTCGCTGCTATGGTTTTTATTCTTAGTGAGTCTCATTAGCGCTTGGCGGGCCACATCTTCTAGATGAACTCTTAGGCTTTGAACTTTATGGCGTAATTTGGGCTCCTTTTTTATCTTCGGCTCATTACCGTTAGGGTTAAATAAGCGAGAAAGAAAAGAGTCTTAGCCATCCTCAGCCATCGCTCTTTTCACATCAAGTCTCTTTCTTCTTAACCGCTCCTTCACGCTACCGGTGATTCTCTAATTCTAGTAAGTTTTTGTCTTCCGATTACTAGTCCGCTTAGCTTAGAGTTGCCAATAACAGATTTAGAGACATCGCAGTTTTCTTGAAGGGTAGTTTTGGACAGAAAAACTCCGTTTGTGATTCCTTCGTCTTCTGCCTTGGCCCTGCACACCCTGCTCTCTGACCAGACAACTAGAGCTGGCCCCTCTGGAGAAGCCCCCGAGTCGAAGGTGGAGCATGGAGGGTGAATGATTTTGTTGCTATTGACTCTTTGTTTCCCTTTTTTGAAGCCATGGCCATATGAATAATAACTTTACTTTCTTTTTGTGAATATGACTTTTCTTTTCTCTTCCCTTTTTAGTGCACAAACTTCTTTTCCAGTTTGTTTTTCTGCAACAAAGACATCTAAACAGTCATAAGCATTAGTTAAAAAATGAGCTATCGTGAGCTCGGTGGGCACAAGGCCTTTGGGCACAAGGCCTTTGGGCATAAGGCCTTTGGGCACAAGGCCTTTTTGAACTCATGGTCCATGGGCTAGTGTCTCTGATCAGCGGTACTAGCCTTTTTTGGTGAGTGGTTTGCTCAGTGGGCACAAGGCCTTTGGGCACACTTGCCTGTTTGGACATTTAGTCCCTAGGCTGATGCCTTATTGACACTTTGTGTCAGAGTTTTTGCTAGCTTTGTTATGACCTGTTGTGAAACTAATGAGAAGGATGTCTTTATTAATGATAGAAGCATC
>OVAN01002395.1:0-28743 GCA_900406275.1 Anastatica hierochuntica | reverse complement strand
GGGGGGGGGGGGGGGGGGGGGCTGTACCCTCCGAGATGTATTACATAATTGGTACTCTCCAATCCTCTCTTCCCAAGATCCTTTCGTGGAGAGATAATGGAGGTTCCTGCTCACGCGCGAGCTCATGGATGTTTTCATTATGAGGTATCGTGCCCCCGGAGGTATCTCGAGGACTTGATTCGAGGGAGTCTACATGGTCGAGAATACCTTCTAAGGTCGAGTTGGTTTCGGGAGTCTGGGTCGTGCCCCCGGAGGTACTGCTGAGAGTTGAAGGGTCTCTGGTCTCGGGAGTATCTACTGTGTATGCAACCGGGGTTGGAGTTTGAGTCGTACCCCCGAGGATATGCCTTTTGAAATTGCGAATTTTGGTCTTAGGGAGCCGAAACGTTGTAAGAACTTGGGTTAGTCCGTTTTCTTGGATGGCTGCGGTTGCCACCATCTCGGGGCGGCTACTTTCCTGTTGTTCTCTCGGTTCATTATCGACTTCAGCTTTAGTGGCTAAATCGATACTAGGTTTCTCGATACCTTCAACAGGTATGACTCGTTTTACAAGGGGGTCAGATGTAGAGGCTAAAGCTGCCAAAGCGTCTGCTGAGGAGTTTTCTCCTCGTGGAATCCTCGTTAGCTCAAATTTACTGGACTGTTTAGTGAGGTTTTAGACAACCTTGAGATATGCCCCCATTCTTTCATCCCTTGTTTCATATTCCCCATGGAATTGGCTGGCTACTAATTACGAGTCGCTATAAGCATTTAACTCTCGGAATCCGAGGCTTAGAGCCAGTTTTAATCCTGCAATCAGTGCTTCGTATTCGGCTTCGTTGTTAGAAGCACTAAAGCCAAGCCTATAGGATTGCTCGATGGTTTCGCCAGCTGAAGAGGTCAGTCTTAGGCCGACCCCGAAGCCTTGTCTTGACGAGGCTCCATCGACATGTAGGCTCCATGTAGGAGCTACTGTCTCTGCGTCTAAGTGCTCGGGTGCTAGCTCAATGAAAAAGTCTGCAAGGACTTGAGCTTTCGCTGCTGTTCGAGTTCTATACTCGATATCGTATTCACTGAGCTCTATGGCCCATTTCGCTAGTTGCCCTGATTGGCTAGGGCTATGCAGAATCATGCGCAATGGTTGGGAGGTCATTACGACGACTGAATGCGATTGGAAATAGGGTCGTAGCTTTCTGGTAGCTGTTACCACTGCCAGGGCTAGTTTTTCCATAGCAGGGTATCTTGTCTCGGCGTCTATTAGGCTTTTTCTTGTATAATAGACAGGTCTCTACTCGTTTTGTTCTTCTCGTACCAGTACGCCGCTAACTGCAGCTGGGGATACGGCGACGTATAAGTATAGTGGTTCCCCTACTATTGGTTTGGACAGAATCGGGGGTTCAGAGAGGTAAGCTCTCAATTGTTTGAAGGCTTCCTCGCATTTTTCATCCCATAAAAACTTCTTATTGTCCTTTAGAAGCTTATAGAATGGGAGGCATTTATCGGTGGACCTGGATATGAATCGATTTAAAGTTGTAATTTGTCCCGTTAACCTTTGCACCTCTCTGGTGGTCCTAGGTGATGGCATTTCCATAAGGTAGCTATCTGCTTCGGGTTGGCTTCGATACCTCTTTCGGTTACTAAGTAACCGAGAAATTCGCTCGAAGGTACCCCGAAGGTACACTTAGCGGGGTTGAGCTTCATGTCGCATTTGTTAAGGATATCGAAGCACTCTTTCAAGTGAGAGACGTGGTCATCTCCGGCTGAGGATTTGACTAACATGTCATCGATATAGACCTCCATGATTTTTCCGAGCTGTCCGGCGAACATTTTATTCACGAGCCTTTGATAGGTGACTCCTGCATTCTTTAACCCAAATGGCATTACCTTATAGCAGTAGGTTCCGCATTCGGTTATGAACGCGGTTTTTTCCTGATCTTCGGGGTCCATCATGATTTGATTGTACCCCGAGAAGGCGTCCATAAAAGACAGAAGCTGATGGCCAGCTGTGGCCTCAACTAATCGGTCGATATGAGGTAACGGAAAGCTGTCCTTTGGACATGCTTTGTTCAGATCGGTAAAATCAACACAGATTCTCCACTTTCCATTCTTCTATTTAACCACTACGGGGTTAGCTAGCCAATCTGGATAGTGTACCTCTCGAATCGAGCCAACTTTCGTGAGTCGATCGACCTCGTCGTTAACAGCTTGAGCCTTTTCTAGACCTAGCTTACGGCGTTTTTGTTTGATCGGTTTGAAAGTGGGGTCCACGTTGAGCTTATGGGTTGTAATGTTCGGATCAATGCCTTTCATGTCACTGGTTGACCATGCAAAGGTATTGACATTACCTTTGAGGAACTCAACTAGCTCCTTCTTAGAGCATCCTCATTGGGAGTTTCTTCCTATGAGTTTCTTAGCAAAATATGAATAAAATAATATAAAAAGAGAGAGAGAGTCTCTCCTTAAAAGACTAGAGTTTCTCAAATGAGAAACTCTAGTCTCTTATGGAGAAACTCTCATTCATATGTGTCTTCTTTTAATTGGTTTAGAAAAAACATTGATTTTAAATTTAAATTATAAAACAAAATTACACAAAATAGTAATAAAATAATGGTGAGAGACTCTTGGTGAGTCTCTCACCAATGTTGATGCTCTTAGTTTCGGGAGGTAGCTCTGACCTGATGCTTATTTGCTTCTCAGGATCAGAGTCGTCAATGGTCACTAGTTCGGTGAGGTTCCGGGGCGGACCTCTAATGTTGTGTCGCATCTCACGATTCTCCTGGATCTGTAATTGCTATTGGGGTGATTTTTTGAGGATCTGGAATCCTCTGAGATAGCAAATCCTGGAGATCTTTTGGCTACCCCGTATCATAGCCACCCCTTTGGGCGTCGGGAATTTCACGCACTGGTGATAAGTAGAAGCTACTGCTCTCATTTTGTGGATCCAGGGTCTTCCCAGGATCGCATGAAATGGAGCTGGTCTGTCAATAACCACGAAGTTGATCATTTTCATGACTCCGCTAGCTATGACTGGGAGTCTGATAGTTCCTAAGGAGGTGGCTGTTTCTTCGGAGAAGCCTACTAGGTTAGCCTTCTGGCCAGTGATTTCGTAGTCGTCTTTTTCCATCCCTTTTAAGGCATTATAGAAAATAAGATCGACCGAGCTTCCGGTATCAACCATGAGCTTAGGCACTTCGTACCCCACGATGTTCAAGTTGACAATCAAGGCATCGTCGTGAGGCCTGTCTAGATCTATCGTCTCACTTTCCCAAAAGGAAATCTTAGTGTTAGGTTCCGGGTCGAGAGGCTTAGTTCGAGCGTTAGACTCGGCCTTCCGCATATGACTCTTGATGGAGTTGACAGAGTCTTGACATATATCGGATCCTCCGAAGATATAGTCGATCCTTGAGTCGGAGGTTCTTGGAGCTAGAGTCCTCTCGAACAGTGCAGATACTGACCCCTCGGGAAAAGGTTTCGGTTCATTTATTCGGAGGCTCTTTCCTCAAGGAAACTTCCCAAGAATCATATCTATTCTTTTCTTGGGAGCTGGAGGTGGTGAATCGATCTCCTTTTCAGGGGACCTGTCTCGCTTCGGTGATGTCTCTCTAGGAGTTCTTTTCTGAAAAGGTGCAGGCTTTTTCAGCTCTACGTCTTTTATCTTGCTGGAGGCAAACTTAGCAGCTAGCTGCCGCTGGAGATCCCAGCACTCCTCTGTGGAATGGCCCTTCCTGTCGTGATAGGAACAAAACTTGTTCTCATCGTAGGCCTTAGACCAGGGCGCCTTACTTATCACGGCGATAGATTTCTCCTGTTGTTCTTCCTCTACTGCGTAAGAGTGCTCTCCCTGGGTTTGGTTATTTCTGAAATTCCCCTTTTTAGGAGGTCTCTTTCCTTCCAGAATATTGCTTTTAGGAGGATTCTGAGGTTTCTTATGGATTTTATCCAATGCAGTCATTTCTTCCTCCAGAGTAATGTATCTAGATGCTTTGTGAAGAGCATCATCGATAGTCGGGGGAGGGCTGGTTGTTAATTCTGACCAAAACTCAGATCGATACCAAAGACCTTTTCTAAGGGCCTCGATGGCGACCTGGTCGTTGGGATTCGAGAGCTTGGTTCTTGTAGCTCTGAAATTTTCTATATAGATGCGTAACGAGTCTCCCATTCCCTGTCTGACTTTCCAAAGGTCAGCCTCATAACCTTGTTTCTGGATGTGAGTTGAGTACTGCTTCATAAAAGCGTTGGTCAACTGGTCAAAGCTGTCTATTGAGTTTGGCTCGAGGCTTGAGAACCATTCGGGAGCTGTTCCAACCAGGTTCTCGGCGAACGTTCTGCAGTAACCCGCTTCACATTCTTCTTTTGTGAAGTGAGCTTTCACGATTGCTAATCGGAAGGCTCTTAAATGAGCCTTCGGGTCTGAGGTCCCGTCATACTCGACAATACTGATTTTTCTGGTGTCTCTTATGTAAGAGTTGGCTATTATGTCCGTAAACAGAGTGCCACGAGTTTCCTCAATCAAGCTTTCGATCTCGGGAGCTGAGCTTGTGGCCTTGTGGACCTGAGCGTTCAGCTTCTGGAGAGCTGCATGGGTCTGTTCCATGTATCTGCGAATAGCCTCAGGTCCTTCTAGAGGAAGGACAGCTAGGTCACCATTAGGCATCCGACGAGCAGGTTCTTGGCGGAGAAGCTCGGTCATTCTCCCAGGTAGCTGGCGAGCTGAGTCGCTCCCTGGTTCCCAGGTTAGTCCGATGTGTGAAGTCTACGGGGAGGCTCGGGTAGGCTGTAGAAACAGCTTCCGCTCCTCGCTGAGTCTCCGAATTTGGGGTTAGGTCTCGGGCTTGATACACTGAGGCTGAGGTTCTGCCCCCAGATGGAATGGATGCACCTCCTCCTGATCTAAAAACAGGTGGGGGTGGAGGCAGATGGGTGCTCTGACAGGGAACCTGATTAGGTATCGAGCTAGTCGTTGCTATGTCAGTTCCCACAGTGCTGGTAACCGGAGGGTTAAATGCGGGTTCTGTCCCAGCAAGAGGTGTCTGGAAAACAAGTCCCTGCCGATCTGGGGCAATGCTTTTAGGAGAGAACTCCAGGCGCCCCCGAGGAAACGAGGGGTCGGTTATTAGATCCCGAAAAGTGACTCCCGAGCCTCACCGTTGCGAGGGCTGGGTTGATGTGGTCAAAGACCTCGTCACTTCCTCGAACTGTTGCTATTGGGATGTAAGCTGCTGCATTATGCGCTCACTTTCCTAAGCTCTGTCCACTAGCTGTATCATCATTCGGCGGATCTCAGAGAGCTGAGCCTCCGCTTGATTTGGAGCAGGTACCTGTGGTAAAGAGCCCGCGGGGAGCTGTCGCCGGTGGTTTGCGAGGGCTGATAGCCCTGAATTGGTACCACTGGGAAGTCCTTGACCGATTATTCCAGTGGTGATCTGATCGGGTTGAGCACCACCCGAAGGCTGCTGCTCAGAGCAGTGATTGAGATGTCGAGGCTCCGTGGAAGGGAGATTGGAGCCTCCATCATTCGGTGAGCCATAGCTCTGGTTCGTTGGATCAGGGTCGGATGGGTTTATTCCCTGATCGATAGGATTCATTCTTAAGCTACAAACTAAGGGATTCAGTTATCTGTCCCCATAGACGGTGCCGAATGTGAGGGATTAAACTCACCTCTAGGATTTCGAGAACATGTTTAGGTTAAGAAGAGATTACGTGGGTTGAATCCCGTAAGAACTTAGTGAAATTGTATAACGAGATCAATGATCAGTATAACGAGTACAAAAAAGGATTAAAATAACAATTAAAAGATATTTAAAGAAGTATCTGATTATCTCTTTTAAGGAATGAATCAATACAAGGATTTTGAGAAATTGTATAAGTGTCTAGGTTGAAGATGAGTTGAAGAAGACTCTCGTTCGCCTCCTCCCCCTCTTAAATAGCTTCTTCTCTCGCCTAAAAGTTGTTGCCACTACTCCAAGATCTCCTCCTGAATTCCCGGAATGTTCAACTACCCTTTTGACCGAGTCCAGATCTCCTTCTCTCTAGCCGAGACCTGTTTCGTCAGCTCCTTGCGTAATCGAGACCCGGACCTCATCAGCTTTCAGGATATTTATCAAAGCCTGCTTTTGTTTTGATATAAGGGCTAACTCCCAACAGATCTAATTAAAGCCTATTACGAGCTCATTATCGCCCCTTTTAGGCTCTACCCATCATTTGATTTGTCCCTCAGATAATGAGCCAGATTTAGGCCCAACAATAACCAGCAAGACCTGCCTTAGAATTTTTAAAATGTCCAGACTTATCATGATCTTCAATCCAATCTGTCTCACATGTCCTTTGTCTTTACCATGTTTCTTAAACTTATTACACTTTTCACCATTAGGTTATTTGGATTTTCCTTCTTGATGTCTAGCTCAACAGGTTTAAGCTTCCCATGCAACTCGGTCAAAGTTTTTGTCATGTTGTTCATGTCATAATTCATAACATACTAATCATCATTTGACGATAATAACTGCAGGATTATATCAGTAACCAATTGTTGGCTCATAGGGCAATCCAATTTTGTTAAGTTATCGATATAGCCTATCTTCTTTTTGACATGCAGGCGAACTAGACTGTGATGTGACAATTAGCATTCAATGAGACTTAACAGTTTTATATCTCTCAGTTCGTGCTTGTTCCTGAAACATCCTTTTCATGCTAGCTATCACGTCTACCGGTGACTCCATGTTCTCATTATGCTTCTGCAATTCTAAGTTCATGGTAGGCAACATAAGACAACACACATAAACCTTATCACTGACATGCTTATCCCAAGAATTCCTTTCTGCATGAGAAAAATTTGATTTAGGCTTTTCAGGAAGCTCATTTCTGAGGACATATTCCTTCTTTTCTAGCTTGAGAACAATTCTCAAGTTACGGTACCATTTAAGGAAATTCGATCCACTGAGTCTTTCCTCCTCAAAGATAGATAAAAGTGAAAAGGTATTGTGGGAGTTTTACATAACTGTCAGAAAAGAACAAGAAAGTTAAACTAATGTTCAGGAAATTTAGACATCCTCAACAATTAAGAATACTCTCATTACACTCAAAACAACTTTTTCTCAAAATGAGTGTAATGTTGCAAGACCCATATTTCATAAGAATTGAAGTGAGCTTTGGCTCATCGCCTGAATGCTAGCTATTTAGGTAAGACATTGCTAGTTATATCCAACATAACTCTTGGTTGTGGATGACATCTTATGTCTCTAAACCCAAAACCGTTAGCCTAGTTAAGTGAGCCAACCTCTTTTTATATGGTAACCATTACCATCTGTCTCACTCATGTAGTTGCGGACAAACCCTTCTTGGCAGACTATTCACACAACGAAACCCGCTTTGACAACTGACAAGATTTGGGAGACATCAAAATATTTGATATTATTTGACGAACTTAACTTTAATCCAACAAGGTGAATGCGCATGCGATGCACGGGAAATGCCTTAATATCAGCCGAAAACACTTTGGAAAAAGACGTGCAAGAATCATCGACTTAAGAAACGACTCACTCCGAAGGAAACAAGCAAACTTCTGAGCACAACATTCTCGACAAAACGATGTTCTCTACACCAGAGAAATTCACCCACTAAGTTATAGTCATTGCGACTGAAACGGCCGATGCAACTCTGTCAAACGAGTAATCATTCATGACAACAAACTGAACTACGAGACGACTTGATCCTCGAAAGAGGTACGTAGGCAACTCTTCACAAGAGGAGTTCATCTGCCCCCCCCACTCTAAAAAAAGAGGGGAGTGGGTATACATATACTCGTATACTCCCACATTTTGTTCTCGACACTTTTCGATACGTTTTAGCAATAAAAATCATTTATTTTTTCGTATAATCCAGAAATGGAAATCATATGAGAAAACTCTTCTTATCGAATCTTGACTAGAACATGTTCGTTAACACGTTCTACCACCAAACAGAAAAACTTTCGAGAAAAAGCGAGACGTCGCGAGTTTCCGAGGAACACACTTCCGAACTCGATCAAAAACTTTTAAAAATAGTCATCACAAGACTATAAATCAAACCCCTACTGAGAAAAAGACAAGTACTTGTTCTTACTTCGTACCCGTCGATTGGTCACGACAGATGAATTAATCACTTACCTTAACCTAATCTTCACGAAGAGTTGGTTCTCATACATCCGACACAAGAATAAAAGCGCTATAAAAACCAAAATTTTGGTCAGGACTTCTAGACGACTTCGAAATTATCTTTGGAGAGATGCTCGGTATCGGAGTTCCAGGTTCGTCCATGTAAAAACTCGTGCAGCTGTTTTTCGTGCACAATCAGATCCGTGCAAAATTTGTGCACAGTCAGATCCTTTAGATCGACATCGTGCAAGATCCGTGCAGGATCGATTCGTGCAAAAATATTTGCAACACTAAGTTCATGCGAAACCCATGTAGGGTCAAGTTCATGCAAAATATGTGCAGGATAGAGTCCGTGAGGGATCGAGTTTGTGCAAAATCAGTGCATATTAAGGTCTTGCAAAATCAATGCAGAATTGAATTCATGCAAAAATTAGATTAGAAGATGTCTGGGATAAACGTGAAGAATGACAAGTTTAACGGGAGAAACATGTTCAGTCTCTAGCATATCAAGGTGCATGTGTGGTTGAAGCAACAAAGTCTCTGGGCACCGTTGTCTGGGAAGAAAATAGTTCCGTTGAGATGGAGTGATGGAAGAGAAGGCGAACTCAACTATATTGTTGTGTCTAATAGTTGAAATCATCATGGAAGTCTCGAGTGTTATACTGCAATTGGCTTGTGGCAGAAGTTAGAGAGTTTATACATAACAAAGTCCTTAACAAAGAAGTTGTTTCTGAAACAACATCTTCTCGCTCTGAGGATGTATGAAGGTCATCTTGACAAGTTGAATTCGATATTGCTTGATTTGTGTAATGTTGATGTTAAGGTGGAGGATGAAGAAGCGGCACTAATCCTATTGGTTTCTTTGTCGAATTTCTATGAGAACTTTGTTCAGTCATTCATTGGGAAGTAAAGAGTCAGTCAGTCTAGAAGAAGTTATGTCAACACTTCATAATAGAAAGTTGCGTCATAGTGCATCTGGTGCAGTTATAAAACATCAAGCCTTTAGGCTATATGTTGGTGGCGGTAAGGATTACGAGAATGACAGAAGGTCAAAGGACAAGTCATTCTCAAAGGACCCAAAGCCAGTTGATGTTTGTAACTATTGCAAAGAAAGAGGACACTGGAAATCAAATTTTAGGAAGAAGAAGCAATCTGAGTCTCCGGCTGTAGCAGAGGATGACATCAATTATGAGATTAACATTGCTCTGAATGCTGAAGATGTACATACATTTACAGAAGAGAATGGTAGCTTTGACAAGCAGGTGGAGCTACGTGCTAATATAGATGGTAGTGATTTGCAACAACATAAAGAGAGTCAAGTGCAAGAAGTTGTTCATTTGGACCTTATAGGCATATTACCCGGTGGGGCATTTGGCTCTACGGAGCATCTGGCCTTGAGAGGGACATCTGGCTCTGCGGAGCATCTGGTTTGATGGACCATCTGATTGGCTCGACGGAGCATCTGACTTGCTCGACATAGCATCTGACTTCACGAAGTATCTGACTCTACGGAGTATCTGGCGCATCTGAATAGCTTGACGAAGCATATGGTCCGACGAGACATCTATATTTGACGAGGCATCTTACATCTGGTCCGACGAGACATTTGGTCTGGTGGGACCTATGATATCTGGTTCAACAGAACATCTGTGGCAAAGAGAGAATCTGATACATCTGGCACGAAAAAGTGCATTCTGATACATATGTTTTTGGAGGATTCAAATCAAGGTGGAGATTTGTCGTAAATATGCCTTGAATCTGTTTTGGAAAAGGATCAACTGATCTTTGCCGAATCTATGAAAAAATAAATTTCAGTCTTTTCCTGTTTAGTCTAGAATTTCCTAATTTGATATTAGGAATTTCATACTAGGAGACTATATATAGATATCTATATATATATATATATGTTTGTGTGTGTGTGTGTATGTGTGTGTGTGTCTCCATTAACCCTAATAAATAGCAAGGGTTGTACACAAACTAGCCTCCATTAATAAATCACTCTCTTTTGCCCGTGGATGTAGCCTAAAGGTGAACTACGTAAAATTTGTGTCTTTCTATTTAAATTTATTCATCTATTTTTGTATTATCTTCTCATGTTCGTCACAACATCCCAACACACAAGAGGTCTCAATGACATCTTTCGAAGTTTGGATGAGATCGATTCCAATCAGAGAGAAATGGAAGCACGGTTGGAAGCGAAAATTGACGTTAAACTGGATATTAAATTTGGTTCCTTGAGAAGATGATTGCTACTAAGCTGGATCGGTGGCTAGATTCTTGTTTACAATCTGGAGCTTAAACATTTCCCGATGAGACGAGTCAGAGATAGGGGATGTTACCGGTGACCGATCGGAGAATGTATCTAGAAGTCAATCGCAATCATCGTCCTCCTCTTGTAAGTAATTGGGATAGCCTTATGAAATTGGTGGATTATCCATCTTTGAAAATACAAAAAAAGTTTGGATGGCTTACTAAGCTTGAATAATTCTTTTGCCTTGGGGGTTATGGAGATGGACACAAGCTTGATTTGATTTCTATGTGCTTGGATGGCGATGCTTTGAGCTGGTTTAATCAAATGACTCGTACACCCTTTAATAACTGGGAGCATCTTAAGAAGAGGTTAATATGCAGGTTTAGGAGTGATATAACACAAGGTCTTCTAAAAGTAGAAAAAGTGTTAGAAGTTCACTCGATTGATTCATTATCGCTGAACTTTGAAAAGTGGATCAAATGTTGGAACAAGTGTATAACAAAAATTCTTGGAATTACATAGCAGAGGACCTAGTCAAGCTTTGTTTTGCAGTTCGATGACATGATATGTTCCTGAATATGTCCATGAATTCGAGGATCTGAGACTGCAGGTTATAGGCCTCACAGAGGAGCAGTTATAGGGGTTTTCTGAACAGATTGCAACCCAAAATGGGAGCTCATGTTCTGGTTATGAAACAACAGGACTTAGCTGAAATGATCGTGGTGGCGATCACAATGGAAAATGATGTACTGACATGTGTGGTAAGAAAGGAGATAAAGCAAGTACTCAGAGTCAAAGACAACATCAACAATCTATTCAACATACTAATACATGGCACACTAAGACTTTTGTGACTGAAAAAATAAAAAAGCCCGAAGCTAAAAATGTTAGAAATAATGTGCGACCAAAAGGCATTGCTCTGGTACGAAATTGGATGAGAAAAGAAGGAAAGGAATATGCTTCAAATGTGATACTAGGTGGTACCGTGGTCTATCCTAACAAGTCTCAACAAATATTGATTGTGGTTAGCGACTATGAGATGGTGGTATTTGATGGTAATATGGTCGAAGGAACAGAGGAGTTGGTAGAGCAGAATCCTTCATTAATAGAGTTGTCTCTGCTGTCTTTCTTAGGCTTACCAAAACGTACACCAACTAAGATCCCACAAACTGTGGGTAAATTAAGCATTGCGGTGATGCTGGATAGTGGAGCTTCCCATAAGTTTCTGTCTTCGGCATTAGTAAAGATGGCTAAATCGCGTATGCATAATGCGGACAAGCTGGCAGTAAGGTTGCAAACTAGTGTTATAGTGTCCAGATGGGAATTTGTAAAGGTGTTCAGTTCAAAGTACAAGATTTGGAATTTTAGGCTGAGTTTATATCCTTGAAGTTAGGAGGGGCATATGTGGTATCAGGTGTGCAATGGTTGCAAACATTAGGACCGTGTACAGTAGATTGGAAGCGTCATGAGTTGACATATATGTACAAAGGAAGCAGAGTTTTGCTATGTGGCGACTCTTCCTTACAAAAAAACAAACCAATGTTATAATCTCTAAACAAATCGTCTACTATCCAGCCTAAAGGGTTTCTTGTATAGCTTGCCAACAATGTGAGTTTATTAGCTGTTGAACTTGCTATTCCTGAGCTAATTATGCAAGTCCTGCAGCCTTTTGACTCAGTTTTTGAAGAACCTAAAGGGTTGCCACCAATACGAGGAAATGAACACTTTATCACACTTTTACCAGGGAATAGTCTTGTTAGTGTGCGCCCTTATCGTTATCCTCAAGCATAAGAGGAGGCTATGGAGAAGATGGTCAAAGAAATGCCAGGCAATGAGATTGTATGAAAAAACAACAACCTTACTCAAGTCATGTTATTCTGGTGAAGAAGAAAGACGGATCATGGCGATTTTGTGTTAACTTCCGATCGTTAAATCGAGCAACAATAGCTGATAAATATCCTATTCCAATCATTGATGAGTTGTTAGATGAGCTACATGGCTCGGTTATATTCTCGAAGTAGGATTTGAGAGCGGGTTACCATTTAATTCGTATGGAGGAAGAAGATACTCCAAAGACATCTTTTCGCACAAGTGAATGACACTATGAATTCGTTGTGATGTCGTTCGGCCTTACGAATGCTCCAGCTATATTTTAGTCACTTTTGAACGAGATATTCAGGTCATACTTGAGGAAGTTTGTCTTGGTTTTTCTCGATGATATTTTTGTTTATAGTAGAAGCACGTCAGAGCATATACAACATCTCAAGGTTGTGTTGCAGACCTTTTAGAAGAACAACAACTATTTGCCAAAAGAAAAAGCGCATCTTTAGCTGCGACCAAGTAGATTACTTAGGCCATATTATATCCGCAAAAGGAGTAGCTAGGGATTCAAGTAAAACATAAGCGATGCAGAAATGGCCAACACCTAAAATAGTCAAGGATTTGAGAGGATTCTTGGGTTTAACAGAGTATTACTGAAGGTTTATCATAGGGTACAAAGTGTTAGCTAAACCGTTAACACTGTTGCTCAAGAAGGATCAATTTCTCTTGTTCGAAGTGGCAAATACAACTTTCCAAAATCTGAAAGAAGCCATGATTTCAATTCAAGTCCTTGCTTTTCCAGATTTCAATGCAGTGTTTGTGGTAGAAGAGGATGCTTCAGGTTCGGCTTTAGGGTCAATCCTTATGAAGAACAAAAGACTGCTAGCTTATTTCAGCTATGGGTTGACTGCGAGAGAGCTAGTAAAATTGGTTTACGAATAAGAACTCATGGCGATTTTTTTGGCGATTCAAAAATGGAAGCATTATCTAATTGGAAGGAATTTCTTGGTATACACCAACAAGAAAAGCCTCAAGTTCTTGCTAGAGCAATGAGAGGTGAATATGGAGCACAAAAAGTGGGTTATTCGTTTATTGGGATATTACTTTGAGATCCTTTACAAACTAGGGATAACAAGGCAGTCGATGGCCTTTCACGTATGGATCGAAGTGAAGATTTGTGATTGAATATGCTGATAATGGCATTAATAATCCCACATCTACTTCAGTTACAGGATATTTACAAAGAGATTGCAGAGGATAGAAACATTCAGGAACAAATTCAAAAATAATGACAAGAGGGAGTTCAAAGGAAAGGGTATATAGTGGTTAATGATAAGTTTTGATACAAAAGTCTGTTGGTTATTCCCCAGAAAACTAAGGTGATCCCAACAATACTTAACGAATATCACAATGGCTCACAAGGGGGAGATTCTGGTGTTCTGAAAACTTTGAAAAGAATTCATCAATCTTTTCAGTGGAAAGACATGTTTGGGACAACCCAACGTTTTGTTTCTAAATGTGATGTTTGCCAAACTCAGAACTAATCAACACTATCTCTGGCAGGATTTTTACAGCCTTTGCAAATACCAGAACATATTTGGGAAGATATTTCACTTGATTATATTGAAGGATTGCCGAAATCACAAGGAGTTAATGCAATCTTGGTAGTAGTAGATCGTTTGAGCAAGTATGCTCATTTTATTGGCTTTAAACATCATTATACTGCAGCTGATGTGTTAGCTAAATTCCGTGACGAGATTGTGTAGCAACAAAAAGTTTCGGTGTTGATTGTATCGGATATAGATAGTATTTTCTGAGCAACTTCTGGAAGGAAAATTTCAAGTCTACAGGGACGACTTTGAATTATAGTACATCGTTTGAGCAATCTTGGTAGTAGTAGATCGTTTGAGCAAGTATGCTCATTTTATTGGCTTTAAACATCATTATACTGCAGCTGATGTGTTAGCTAAATTCCGTGACGAGATTGTGTAGCAACAAAAAGTTTCGGTGTTGATTGTATCGGATATAGATAGTATTTTCTGAGCAACTTCTGGAAGGAAAATTTCAAGTCTACAGGGACGACTTTGAATTATAGTACATCGTTTGAGCAATCTTGGTAGTAGTAGATCGTTTGAGCAAGTATGCTCATTTTATTGGCTTTAAACATCATTATACTGCAGCTGATGTGTTAGCTAAATTCCGTGACGAGATTGTGTAGCAACAAAAAGTTTCGGTGTTGATTGTATCAGATATAGATAGTATTTTCTGAGCAACTTCTGGAAGGAAAATTTCAAGTCTACAGGGACGACTTTGAATTATAGTACATCATATCATCAATCTGACGAAAAAACCGAGGTACTCAATTGTTTCTTAGAAACATTTTTGCGCAGTTTTGCATCTACGCGTCCACGAAAGTGGCACATGTACTTATCCGGGGATGATTTGTGGTACAACTATTCGTTCCACAACTCACTCAAAACTACTTCCTTCTGGATGGTCTATGGTCGAGATCATCCTCTGATAATAAGGTTTGAGAACGGCAACACAAAAAACTATGATTTGGAAGTTCAAATGCATGAAAGAGATGCCATATTGGAGCAGGTTGAGAAACAGTTGACACATGCTCAATTTCTGATGAAAAATAGTGTTGAAAAGCATAGAAGGGAGCTGGAGTTTTTGGTTGGGACATAGGTGTATCTGAAGTTGAAGCTGTATAGACATTAATTTGTGTCTAAAAGTGGTGTCCGAAGCTGGCTCCTAGACTTTATGGACCATTTCCAATAGTTTCAAGAGTGGGGAAGTTCGCTTATAAACTCCAGCTGCCTCCAGGGTAAAAAATACATCCATTTTTTCATATATCGCAGTTGAAAGAAGCATAGGATCTTATATAAAGTCGGGTCCCTTGCCTGAAATATTAATAGAGGTGAATGAGTGGGTTATGGAACGAGAAACGCTCTTGGAGTCTCGTTACAATGCTACATGTCACTTGGATATTTTAGTTGGGTGAAAAGGAAAACCTGGTCATGAGAAGACACGACAATTAGCAACAAAACTGATAGACCAATTTCCACACTTAAAGCTTGAGGAAAAGTTTTTCAAAGGAAGGAGCATTAATAAGCCTTTAACGGCTTAATTCAGGAAGAAGAAACAAGATGGTGACAAGATGGGACTAAGTGGGATGGATAAGGCAAAAGAGAATGAAAATGAAACCCAAATCAGAGATGGAGGGAAGAAAGCAGAGTTGGCGAAACAAAATAAAGGATGAGAGGAGAGAGAGTATTTAAGTGCATATGGGTTGTCTTATGATTTAATGCTTTTGGTATGAGGTGTAAGTATCAATCTTCGAGTTGATTTGGAAGATCACATGCTTGGGAATCAAGCTTAGGCGTTGTGATATCATCTCTTTTGTAATTGGATCTTGTTCTTTAAGAGAGTATCTATTCATAAAGTAATCGTGGGATTAATTTCATAAAAAAAATTCTTATCATAATCTATCATGACGAATTCCTAACTCTGTGATTTTTTATTGTATACAAAGAAAAAAACTAAGAAGTAAACTGGTTAATATGTTACAAATATAAGTGGAAGTTATTATTATTATTGTCGTCGTCGTCGTCATTAGTGAGTTGAGATTGAGAGTAACTTATGGTTTCATATAATCATATTGTTGGAGGTGGAGCATCTAGCTGCTTCTCGTGGACTTTATTTGAAAACAAAAGAAGTTTATTGTATGACTCATAGCACTATTTTAAGGTCGGGTATAGTTCTTAAAGTCCATACAAAAGAAAAAGTCATATTTTCACAAAAATTGTAGAAACCGAGTGGGAGGAGAGAAAATCTAAGAATACATGTTACGAAAATAGGTGTATATTTGTATTGGTGTTGAGTATGAGGAAGAGATGACATGTTCATGTTACCATAAAAAAGATCCAAAATTCTAAATAGTAAGCAAAAAACTAAGCTGAAATAATGTCGGGTAACAAGATGAGTATAAGTACAACGTTAATCTGGAATCTATTAGAATGCTCCCTGTATATATGGTGCTAGAAAGAGATCAGCTTGCACAACAATGAATTCATGGCTTTAATATTTGTTTAATTATGAATTAGTATTCTACATAACCAAAAGGAACACATATTTTTTTTTTCTCAAATATTGAAAGAGAGGAAATCGAAAGAAATTCAGAGTAATTATCAATTAGACTTCATCACCAGTCGACACAAAAACTTGACTTACGTAAATGGCCATAGAAACCCAATCGATAAAACAAAATCTTGAGAGAGAGAGAGGGAACTAGACCTATACGTTTAATGTCCTGCTCAACCAACTAGAAGTCACAGCTTCTACACGAGGCTCATGAAGAGGAGCGGCCATGGGACAATGAGGAGATCGAAGAAGGACAATGAACAAGGGATTTTTTCCTTATGGATTCTCGGATGATTTAGGGAAAGAGGAGAAGGTTGACGTTTCAATAGGAGAACATGTGTCACAATTGAAA
Source organism: Anastatica hierochuntica (assembly GCA_900406275.1). Lineage (NCBI taxonomy): Eukaryota > Viridiplantae > Streptophyta > Magnoliopsida > Brassicales > Brassicaceae > Anastatica > Anastatica hierochuntica. The sequence continues at coordinate 12,065 of OVAN01002395.1, read as the reverse complement.
TGATGACGTGTCAAGTAAATAGAGAATGTTATTCACAAATTATAGTATTGATATTCTATTTTAAAGTTTATATTTAATATAAATTATTAAAATTTAAGTAATAAATATCTAATATGTGTATTTAATTGAATTATAAATAATAAAATTAATAATTACTTATGCATGATTAACTTTGATAAGCTCTAAATCCTAATCGAATTAGATATAGAACTAAAAGATTACAATCTTAAGTTTTAATCCAATTAAAATTAAAAGACAAAATTAAACAAACCAAAGTTTGCACTTGGACTTTCACTTGGCCAATAATTAAAACAACCAATATCAACGTGTATTAAAACAACCAAACTTAACCGGTTTTTATGCATATAGATTTTTTTTTTTAACTTCTGGAACTTTATTACTAGTGATCGAAGAATAGAAACTGGTCTATACAAGAGGGTACATACAAAATGAATGAAACTTGTTCTATAAAGGTAGCTCATGTTTTGCTAAGCAATATGCAGTCATTCGACTCTCTCTTGTCCCAACTAAAAGATACTTTTTCAAATTTGGCTTTCCATTTATTAACTTCTCGTGTATGTTAGAATTCGTAATAGTTTATAAACAATTTATGAATATATTTACGAATTTAATTTTTAAGAATCATGCAAATATAATTGATTTTGAATCTAATCTAAGAGTATCGAATATACCTGGAAAATACGATAATCTGAATTTGGATTGAGATTTTAAACACTCCAAGTGTTGTTCCTCTACCTGTATCCACATGCACACAAACTGGATCGAATTGGAGTGCTAGCGCCGTTAAGATCAAATCTCAGATTAGACAAACAATTGGTCTCTATATAATTTTTAGGGTTTTTCGTTTTTGCTCACACACACTTTCTTAATCGCATGTCTCCTTGTTTATATACTTATAAACAAACACCGACGTACACAAACAAACGACTTGGGCCAAGGCCAATCTTCAGGACAAATAATTTCAGGACATTCCCAACAATTTTCCACTTGTATTGGAATCATAAGTTCCTATAATCCCTTTTTTGTATATCTCGATTTGACCATAAGGCAATAAACAATGTCATCCTTATATACTCAAACCACGTTTACCGAACTCTGATTTATACTAATTAAACGAAGGTCTGACATTCACCTAGTTTGAGCATGGTCATGCACTTCTTAATATCAAATCATCGATAGGCCTAGAGATATATCTCTCCCGTTATATACGAGGGACAAATCCCCTCTTGTTCCATTCATGTTTCTTATACACTTTATAATACATCCAATCAACGTCCTTATAATCACCTATTACGACTGGTGTTTGAGAAAGTCAAAGTGAATCAATCCATGTATAAGAAAACATGATGAATTCAGATCAAACGACTATACTCTATAGTTGTAATGAGAAACTCTAATGACATCCATATAACAATCTTGTGGAGTTCTTATAGCGGGTCAGTCCGATATTGTGTTCTCTAATATATATATCTATGTGATTGACATTAATACAACATATCAATGACTTCATTTAACTTAGTAATCAGCCACCTCAAATACTAGTCATTCATATTTATTAATGTTCCTGTTTAATAACTTGACTATGGACCTCAATATTTTATGTCATTTATCACTTATAGGGTTTCATGATCAAGTGACATACTTGATGACCTATAAGAACGATATAAATTATTTTGGGACTATTATTCAATTATCCAATAATCAAATAATATATGAAACTAATTTCATTATTTTAAACATAAACAATTCTATGTTTACCCGAACATCAACTTTGGAAACAAAATTCCCACTAAAACCAAGATCATATTTTTTAGAGTCTAATTTGACTTTCATACTTAAATCACTCAAGGGGTTTGTAAGGAAACCCTAAAATCTTATTCCCATTAGTCCTATAGAAATTATCTTTTCTTAGAAAAGAATGTGTCCATGTAACAAACAATTTATTTTTTACCTAATCGTCTAATCCTCGAACATTTCAAAAGAACAGGTAAATGAATTATAATATAAACATAACCACTAGTAAAGCAGTGACTTTCTTTGACTTTTAAATCATTTATTCTCATGCATCTCTATGTATAAGATCTAACAAATCACTAGCTCTTTCAATGGTCTTAGTAGTAGAGCGTTAGTCAATTTTCCGGTAAACTAAGAGCACATAACTCATTAGATTCTAAATCAAATGAGTGTAAAAAATCCATTGCTATGAACTTTCAAATGTCTCATTTACATAGTCCATATGAAAAAGCCAAAATAAAAATTAGATTTTTGCCATAAGACTTAAAACCTTTGTTCAAATGTTATAGACGAACGTACTCTGGCTTAGAACATGAATCCCATTCTCTAATGAGACTAGCATGAACTTTTTATCACAATAAATCTAGAACTTGTTTTATTTAAAATATCAAATTCTTCCAAATCCATATATAAAGAAAACAATAGTCTTGATAACATTAAACTTATAAAGAAAACTTTTTAATTCTAAAGCCAGTTCAGTGGAAAAAATAAAAAATATTTCTACATCTAATCCAGCAACTCTTTCTTGATTCCTTGGTAGGTTTATTTTATCCTTTCTCCACAGCTCTACTTCTATTGGGGTTCTGCACAATTTCATAAATGTGAGTACCGCAACTGGTATATAGTACATAACAAGTAGAGTTAAACTAAGGTGTTGTTCGTTTGTTACTCCAGATACTGCATCTCGATGCAGATGCCGGATGATGTTCGTTTGCTATAAATTATAAGCATAATCCGGATGAGGTAATTGGATGCAAATCAAAACTCATCCAAAAAATCTTGATATTTTGGATGAGATTAATAGTAGAGTTTGGATGAGTTTTGTTCATCCAAAAACTTGTAAATGTTCAAAATATTTTCTACTTAAATAAAATCGTAAAAACCGGAAAATCCATAAAAACCGTAAAAACGGAAAAAACTGCAAAACCCGCAAAAAACCGTAAAAACCGCAAAAACTGTAAAAACCGCAAAAACTGCAAAAATTCAAAACAGCAAAACCCGCAAAAACAGTAAAAACCCGTAAAAACCGAAAAAACCATAAAAACCGTAAAAGCCGCAAAAATCGTAAAAACCGCAAAAACTGAAAAACCTTTAAAAACTGTAAAAACCGCAAAACCCGCAAAGCCCGCAAAACCCGTAAAAATCGTAAAAACTGCAAGAACTGTAAAAACCGCAAAACCCATAAAAACCGAAAAAAACGAAAAACCGCAAAAACCGTAAAAACTGCAAAAACTGTAAAACCGTAAAAACTGCAAAACCGTAAAAACCACAAAACCGTAAAAACCGTAAAACCGTAAAAATAGTAAAAACCTTAAAAACCGGAAAAACCATAAAAATGTAAAAAAAGCGTAAAAACCGTAAAAACCGCAAAAACCGTAAAACCGTAAAACCGTAAAAACCGTAAAAACAACAAAAACCGCAAAAACTGTAAAAACCAGAAAAACCATAAAATTGTAAAAAACCGTAAAAACCGTAAAAATCGTAAAAACCGCAAAACCCGCAATACCGGTAAAAACCGTAAAAGCCGTAAAAACTGCAAAAACTGTAAAAACTGCAAAAACCGTAAAAACCTCGAAAAACCGTAAAAACCGCAAAAATCATAAAAACCGAAAAATCCGTAAACCCTTAAAACCGCAAAAACCGTAAAAACGGCAAAAACCGTAAAAACCGCAAAAACCGTAAAAACCGCAAAAATCGTAAAACCGTAAAAACAACAAGATCCACAAAAACAGCAAAAGCCGTAAAAACAAGTAAAACCGGAAAACCGTAAAAACTGTAAAAAACCGTAAAAAACGAAAAAACCGTTAAAACCGCAAAAAACTCGTAAAAATTGTAAAAACCGTAAAACCACAAAAACTCGTAAAAACTGCAAAAACCTCAAAAACCGTAAAAACCAAAAAAACCGTAAAAACCCGTAAAAACCATAATTACCGAAAAAATCGTAAAACCGCAAAAACCGCAAAACCGTAAAAACCGAAAAAACCGTAAAAACCGCAAAAACTGTTAAAACATCAAAACTCGTAAAAGCGCCAATATCGCAAAAACCATAAAACCGTAAAATCTGTAAAAACTGCAAAAACCATGTTTTTTTAGTCATTTTTCTATAAAATGCATTTGGATGATAATAGCAATTATGCAAACGAACATAACTTCATCCAGATGCAGTTTCCAGATGCAAAAACTGAAAACAGAAACGAACATTATCTGGATACTGCATCCAGATACAACATCCAGATACTGCATCTGGATGCTGCATCCAGATACAGAAACAAACAGCACCTAAGTAACATTTACTTCTTTGATATTTCTATACCTGGAGAAGAAGACTAAAAATTCTTCTTTTTAAGCACCTCCAAGTACTTCTTGCAGTTTCTCTTCTAATGTTCAGTATCATTACAATAATGACACTTGTCATAACCAAAAGGACCATGCTTAGACTTTTGAAAATTTGCAGACTGGTCAGGATTCTCAATCCAACTCGTCTTATCGTATCCTTCATCTTTACCATTGTTCATAAACTTCTTATCCTTTTGCACCATCGGGACATTAAGATTATTCTTCTTGATATTTGGCTCAACAATTTTAAGCATCTCATGCAATTCAGTCAGAGTCGTTGTCAAATTAGTCATGTTATAGTTCATAATAAACTTATCATAACTTGATAGCAATGACTGTAGGAATATGTCAGTAACTAACTCTTGACTCATAGGGAAATCCAATTTTGTCAATTTATCGATATAACCCATCATCTTTATGACATGTGGGCTAACTGGATTGTCATGTGATACCTTGCATTCAATGAGAGATTTAATCGTTTTATATCTCTCAGTTCGTGTTTGTTCCTGAAACATCCCTTTCAAGCTAGCTATCATGTCTACCGGTGACTCCACGTTCTCATATTGCTTCTTTAAGTCTGAGTTCATGGTAGACAAAATAAGACAACATACATCAACCCTATCAGTGACATGCTTATCCCAAGCATTCTTTTCTGCATGAGTAACATTTGACTTAGGCTTTTCTGGAAGCTCATTTTCTATGACATATTCTTTCTTTTCTTGTTTGAGAACAATTCTCAGGTTGTGGTACCATTCAAGAAAAGTCGATATGTTTAGTCTTTCCTTCTCAAGGATGGATCGAAGTGAAAAGATATTGTGGAAGTTTGACATAATTGATAGAAAAGAACAAGAAAGTTTAAATTGATGTTCAAGAATTTTAAGCATTCTCAACAATTAAGAGTACTCTCATTACACCCAAAACAACTTTTCCTCAAACTGAGTATAATGAATCAAAATCCATATGTTGCATGAATTCGAGTGAGCTTTGGTTCATCACCCGAACGCAAGCTATTTAGGTTAGCAACCATATTGCTAAGTATATCCAATATAACTCTTGGTTGTGGATGACATCTTACGTCTGATCCAACCCTATGTCTCTAAGCACAAAGCCGTTTTGATAGCCTAGTCAAGTGAACAGATCTCTTTTCATTTGGTAACTATTACCATCTGCCTCAATCATGTAATTGCGGACACCCCGGTTGGCAGGCCCATCACACAATAAAACAAACCTTGACAGTTGGCAAGATTGGTGAGACATCAAAGTACTTGATGTTATTTTAGGAACTTAATTTTAATCTACTTTATATTTTAAAATTTATATCTAATATAAATTATTCAAAATTTAATTATTACATATCTAATATGACTATTCAATTGAGTTATAAATAGTTAAACTAATTTTAATAAAATTAAAATCAATAGTTATTTATATAATTAATCTTAATTAGTTCTAATATTCTAATCAAGTTAGGTTTAGAATTAAAAAATTAAAATTACAAGAGATTTTTCGAAACTCCACAAGAAAATTTATAGTGGAAAAATTCCACCGAAAGTCGTTGAAACAAGAACCGATTGATTTTTTTAAAAATAAAACCGTTTTTTTTAAATTTTATTATTCAATTTCATATTTAAAAAATATATATTAATATAAATCAACAAAATATAACTTGTGCATATCCAATATGCATGTTAACTAAATTAATGTTAATATAATTAAAATTAATTGTTTTTATACATCGATTAAATCTTAATTAAATTAAACATCAAACAATAAATAATAATAACAATAATACAAGGATCTAATCCAAATATTAAACAACTTTGAAAGAATATATTATAGATCAAATCCATATAAAATATCTATATATATATATATATATTTATATAAAAAGTAACGCATACATATCTAAACCAAACATGACTAAACGAAATCCTTTCAATTCAATTGGAGAAGCCAAACAAGCGAATGTTTATGTCTTCTCAATCATCTATACTATACTAAAACTGAAGTACATAATCTTTTCATTCGTGATATTTTAAAATAAATTTGTGTCAGAAATGTTGATAAAATGTATCTAATAAATCAAAAAATATAAAACTAACTATAATTATTCCTTCACAAATAAAAAGATTATGAATACAATAAAAAATATAGTTATAAAGTTAGAGTATTTAAAATAATTTATATAAAGTATAAAAATTGAAGTTTAGTTATCTAATGTTATAAAATAAAAGATACATTAACGATTTTTAATTCACGGTATTTCTGGTATCTAATATTATCCAAAACGAACCGTACCTGAGCTTTTACGAATATCCGAAATCCTAAACATAAACCCAAACTTGAAATTCAAAATAATTAAAATTTTTAAAAATTTTGAATCGGAACCCAAAACTCAAAATAATTGAAAATCCCGAACCTGATACTCGAAACTCTAAACATGATCAACCATAAATTGAATATATAAAATTAAAAAATATTTGCACGGTCTCGCGGATCAAACTCTAGTTATGCACTAATAGAATATAATATTATTATATCATGATATGGTTACAGATAATCATGAAATTAAAAATCGAGCCTACTCACGGCATAATGCGATGTTTCGTTAACAAATTTTTTTTTTCCAATTTGGCTCTACTATACTATCAATTAAAATCATCAAATATAATAGAATAACTCATACATATAAAAAATCAAAGATTCAAAACCAAAATTAAAACGTAGGCTCTAATACCATTGTTGGTATATGTAACGATTTATAAATGATTTATAAATATATTTATGAATTTAATTTGTAAGAACCATAAATAGTTGACTTTGAATCAAATCTACAGGTTATTAAATATATCTAAAAAATATGCAGTGGAAAGATAATCTGGATTTAGATTGATGTTTTAAGAACTTCAAGTTTCGTGCCTCTACTGGTATCACACCTCTAGAAAGTGGATCAAATCGGGGTGCTAGCGAAGCTGCGATCAGATATCAAATTAGGCAAACGATTTGTCTCTATATAATTTTAACGGCTTTTTCGTTTTGTCACACACACACTTTCATATTGGCATGTTTCTCATGTTTATATACTTATAAATGGACAAAAACGTGTACAAACATAAAACCGAATCTGAAATTCAAAATAACTAAAAATGTTAAAAATTCTGAACTGGAACCCAAAACTCGAAATAATCGAAAATCTCGAACCTGATACTCGAAATTCTAAACATGATCAACCATAAATTGAATATATAAGACTAAAAAAATATCCGCTCGGTCGCGCGGATCAAACTCTAGTTATGTACTAACAGAATATAATACTATTATATCATGATATGGTTACAGATAATCATGAAACTAAAAATCGAGTCTAGTCATGACATAATGCGATGTTTCTTTAATAAACTTTTTTTCGATTTGGCTCAACAAAACTATCGACTAAAATCATCAAATATAATAGAGTAACTCATACATATAAAAAAATTCCAAGATTCAAAACCAAAATTAAAACGTAGGCTCTAATACCACTGTTGGTATTTGTAACAATTTATAATTGATTCATAAATATATTTACCAATTTAATTCGTAAGAACCGTGAAGTAATTGACTTTAAATCTAATCTACGGGTTATCGAATATACCTGGAAAATATGCAGTGGAAAGATAATCTGGATTTAGATCGAGGTTTTAAGCATTTCAAGTTTCGTGCCTTTACCGATATCCACACGCACAAAAACTGGATCAAATTGGGGTGCTAGCGATACTGAGATCATATATCAAATTAGGCGAACGATTTGTCTCAATATAAGTTTTATGGCTTTTTTCGTTTTGTCTCTCACACACTTTCATAATGGCATGTTTCTCGTGTTATTATTAATTATTCATCACGTATTGTATATATATATATATATATATATATATATATATATATATATGATAAATAAAATAATATATATATATATGATAAATAAAATAACCAAAATCCTTCATATACTCTAATTCAATTTGCTTTGGTGCGTGACTCTATATGATCGTTTAATATTGATAACAAATTCATAGTTCATAGATTATAAGCGGTTTCTAGCAAAACATGATGACCACTTAATTTTAAATGATTTTTCAAACCTCGACACCACATCTTTAGTAGAGTAAATTACAAATGATTTCAGTACATTTCCAACAATATCCTGTTATGATATGTAATGGAGAGAGAACCCGTCGAAAGTAAATCGAATAAAACCTCGTTGCCACCTTTAAAAACGACTCTTTTGTAGACCTTCAACCATGTTGTTTGCATTGAACATACTGAAAGCTTGAAACTAGGATGTAACCATTGACGTACAAACCTTCCCTACTCCACAACCCGACTCCAAGTATACAGGGTCACTTTCTCTTATAACCCAACCTGATTTGGAGCTGCCATTTAGATTAAAACTTCCATCAAAGTTGCACTTAACAAAACCCGTACTTGGTTTCCTCCATTCAAGCATGCTCTGTATTACTGCTGAAGCTCGAGTGTGAGATGCATGTGAATCAATTATAGTAATCCATTCATCCGCATCAAGGTGAGCATTTTTAATATTCGTCTCAAGAGAGCTTTGTTGGCATTGACAGACAAGCCTATTTCTACTCTTTCAAAGCCTCTGTGAGATCGATATATGAAATTTCCTTGATATTGTTGTTACAAACGGATCATTATGGAATGTAATCAAATTTTCGATTTTTTCTTTAAAAGTAGCCATTGGATTCTTAATGAGGTACTTGAGATCCTCTCCAGATTTCCTCGGCATATCGACACGAGGAATCATGACATTCCTCTTGTAATCATGACATTCACAGAGGAAATTATGTTCAAAATATACATGCATATTTATCAAAACGCTTAAAACCAAATTCAATAAGCCAGCTTTAATATATTTACTAGATTCAAAATAAAAATTAAACATGTAGGCTCTGATACTGCTCTTGGCCAGTTTATAAACGATTTATTAATTTATTTACGAATTTAATTCCCAAGAAACGTGCAAATATTTGACTTTAATCAAGTTTAATGGGTAATAATATATCTGGAAAACATGTAGCAGAAGTTTCGTCTGAATTTGGATAGAGATTTCTAAGCACTCCAAGCGTCGTGGCTTTACCAATATTCATACACACACAAACTGAATCGAATAAAGATGTTAGCGCTGTTGTTGAGAGAAGATAAGACAAATAATTTTTTCTCCGATTATTTTCAGGTGTAGTCATTTACATTTTTATTTGTTTGTCTCACCCACCAAAAACTCATCATTTAATCATATATACAAGTAAGTTACAAAAGCGACATTTGATTTGTGTTTATTAACTGGGCTAAGTGTAAGACCCTAGCTCAATTTACTTAACAGTTTTGCGTTTTCATTCTATTTCTAGACAAGTCTTTTTGTTTTAGTTAAGCCATTCATTAATAACATAACTTAACTTCATTACTTAGCAAAAACAGTGAGGTTCCAGATTACAAAGTCAGTTTGCTAATAAGCTATTACAATGTAAAATCCGACAAACTACCCATTTAACTACTAAGTACAATCCATCCATCCTTCACTCCCAGCCATGGTCCGCGTGCTGCTCGGACAGAGCCATCTTGGCCTAAATCAGTACCTGCATTCACACAGAATGCATCAACAAAGAATTGCTGAGTGAGATCGGTCATCCCGTCCCACCAGCCATGCATAGATCAACCAGTTCATTAATCAGTTCATTAACCAGTACGTTTTCTTTACGAATTTACTCTTAGTTCCAGTTTTAATCATGTAAATCCGGCTATCAGCCTTAACAGTTTGAAATGAATTCGGCCAACAGCCTTTGATATAAAGATACTCGGCCATCGGCCATAAGAACAGTGAACACTCGGTCATCGGCCATCAATCAAGCATTCACGGCCATTCGGCCTTCACAGAAACCTATGAAAGGCTACAGTCACGAACTCACCTTTGCCTTAGAGTCGATTTGATTGGGTCAGATGGTTCAGACAATCTCGACAGTCAGTTCCGCAGTCAATCGCTCGGTTCAGTCACTCGGCCCAGTCAGTTCGTCTCTTCTCAAGCCAATCGCCCTCAGAATTGCCCTTAATATCTTTCAGTGTTCTATTTTCATGAGAATGATGATAACTGACGAGTTTCCCTTTTAATCCATCAAAACTCAATGTTTTGGCTTAGAAGAAACCGCCCATAACTGCCCAGGTGCGTCCACTGAATCCAATAATCGTTCCCGCCTATTTTACTTAGGCAAAATATCATTTCCATGAGAAAAACAACAAAGTAACCGTTCCCGCTAATTCCTTGGGTGAAAAATGGCTAAGTTCCAGCGAGCTTCCCAGTCTGGATTCGACAGGAATAACTGCCTTGTCTGATCCAGACAGTCCTTTTCTGAATCTGACCATCCTTGTCTGATCCGACCAGCCCAGCTGCTAAGTCCGTACCAACTTAGCTCAGTCCATCTCAACTGCCCAGCTCAGCTCAACAACCCACTTCAGTCAGCTCAGCTGAACTGTCCTAGCTCAGTCCAACTGATTTTCTTCCTTAGGCTCATTTTAACTCAATCGGACCAGTCCATCCGACTCAGTTCAGTTCAATTTCCGCATCAGATCATGTTCCCTTCAACTCGTTTATAACTTGATCGGATCCCACACTTTAACCAAGCCATCTGATCATCTCCATGATCTTGGCTAAGTCCACATTCGGATTCCCCTTGACTGATTCAGTCGGATCAAACGATCCTTGATTTGATCCAATTTTTCCCTTGAACTCAAAATCGGACAAGTAACTCATGGTCCATCCATGATCTAGTGGGTATGCTTAGCCATGATCCATCCACGGCCAAGTCTAGGGGTTCCATCCAGTCCAACTATACCCACCCCCTTATATAGCATAACAACCATTTTATGGACTGCCACCAGTATACATTACTGGTGTTTCAGGAGTCATTGAACTACTCCTGGTCCAGTTTCCAACACTTAGTCGAATATTTACTATCTTGCTTCCCAGTTTATGAATCTTTCGTGGACAAATCCTTAGTCTTATTCTGATTATTCGAACGCGGGTGTTACATGTCTCCCCCCTTTGGATTAGACTCGTCCTCGAGTCTTAGTCTTTTTCAACTCTTCTTTCTGTTTCTCAAACCACTTAGGGAATTCAACTTTCATTCTTTCTTCTGGTTCCCACGTAACCTCTTCCACTCCATCACAATCCCAAATTACTTGGATCATCTTGATTTTCCTTCTTCTTTCTTCTTTAACCTTTCTGTCTACATTTCAGATTGGTCTTCCTTCAACAGTTAAGTTTTCCTTTAAGTCTGATGGTGGTTCAGAAACCACTTTGTGCCTTTCAGAGAAGCTTTTCCTTAGCATTGAAACGTGAAAAACATTGTGAAAAGCAGCCATGGATTGCGGCAACTCCAACTTATAAGCCACCTTTTCGACTCTTTCAAGGATCTTGAACGGACCCATATACCTTGGACTTAACTTGGCATACTGAGCAGCCCATTCCTTGCCTTTGTAAGTCACTGTTTTCAGATAGACTAAGTCCCCAACAGAAAATTCTAACTCTTTCCTTCTCTTATCTGCATAACTTTTCTGTCTGTCTTGCGACTCCTTCATCTTAACTTTCAGGACTTTGATTCTTTCTGTGGTCTCTTGAACAAAGTCCCTTCCAAAGATACTGCGTT
>OVAN01002394.1:0-33725 GCA_900406275.1 Anastatica hierochuntica | reverse complement strand
AACGAGCCAAGCCTACGAAGATCTATATAAAGGACGCAAGGATGATGGTTGCAAGGGGATACAACTTTTCACCATAAGAACTTTTCGTCACCGCAAAACACTTAGAAAAACTAGGGTTCTTACTTTGTTTTCGTTAACGAGCTGCGTCTCAACTAGGTTACGAGTCTACGCTGTAGATCTAGGTAATCGTCACCAACAGTTCTTGCGACCACTGCTTAGCACCGATTGCGCATGCTCCAATCACGAATTCGAATAAGATTGCTTAACTTTCTTTGTTATCTGTGTCTGTCGAATCGTTGTTCGCTAACGTTTTTCGTTTTACTTTTGATTCGCTCTCGTATTCATTCTGTATTCGTTCACGTTTATCTATTCTTACGAATCTTATTACTTTATCACCATTAAATGCATGTCACTTCGCAATCTGTTTCATATTGATTCACTTTCGTTATCAACTTATTTCGTTTCGTAATCTGTTTATCTCTTAGTTTCGTATTTCTTATTTGTTAACCTTTTTACTCACCGCTTGATCTGTCGATCTTTGGCTACAGAGTGTCCGTGAACCATATAACATTGACAGTGAGAATTTCGGTTCCCACAGCGAGGAGGAGGCATACAAGCTTTTGGCTGTAAACATGTATCTGTTTAAGAAGGCAAACCCAGGGACAGTTTGTTCTCTACTAGGAAAGCCAATGAGGAACGAGGAGCATCAGTTTAAGTATGCTTTTTTCGCGCTTGGGGCATGTATAGCAGGAATCAAACACATGCGAAAAGTTGTGGTGGTTGACGCAACAGTAATCCGTACAAAGTTCAGAGGTTGTATGATTAGTGCTTGTATGCAAGACGGGAATTTCCAGATTTACCCAATCGCATGGGCAACTGTGGATGGGGAGAATGAGGCAGCATATACTTGGTTTTTTCAGCAGCTAAAAAAGATTCTCCCTGACGAATCTGATTTGGTGATAGTTTCTGATAGACATCGTGCCATCTACGCAGGAATAAGAGCTGTTTACCCAACAACTTTCCATGGCGCGTGTGCAGTGCACCTCGTAAGGAATGTGGTTACCAAGTTTAAAGCAAAAAGGAATTAGCTACCTGGTTGGGAAAGCAGCTCGTGCATACAACATTGGTGAGTTCTGCAGATGGTTTGAAGAGATAAGGAGGAGGTCACCAGGATGTGCAGAATATCTGGAAGCTATGCCACGTGAACACTGGACCCAATCATACTGTCCAACAAGGAGATATAACATAATGAGCAGCAACAGCTGCGAATCATGGAATGCAGTTATTGGCAAAGCAATACAACTTCCAATTGTGGCCCTACTTGAATCCCTGCAGCTGCAAGTAATGAAGTGGTTTTGTATAAGGAGGGCAGAAGCTAAGGCCCAAAGGCATGAACTAACAGAAGGCGCAAACGAGAAACTTCAATTGGACTAGGAAGCGTTTGTAGGCATGAATGTTTTCCAAGTCTCAGCCTTCACTTTCCAAGTAATTCAAGACGACAATAGAAACTACTTTGTTGATCTCAGGAAGCAGGAATGCACATGCCAAAAGTTTACAAAAACACTACTGCCTTGCAGTCACGGGCAAGCTGCAGCTCGACTAATCGGGATAGAGCTGGATAGAATTAGCTCAGACATATACAAAGTCAACAACTTGGTGGAGGCATACCAAGAGATCATTTTCCCAGTAAGTAACATATGCGACGAAGACATACCAGTAAATGCCAGAGAGATTGAGTTTGTTCCTCCTGAACCACACCAGGGGCCAGGCAGGCGTCGAAAGAGGCGATATAAGTCAGCAATGGAGACAAGCGTGAGTCACATTTACACATATTTAAATATCAAAGATGAGTTTCTACAATTGCACTAACACATAAGGCTTGTTAACTGCAGGGAAAAATGCCCCAAGGTGAGAAGAAATGTTCGATCTGTGCAGAGACCGGGCATAACCGAGCAACATGTGCACTTAAGAATCAGTAACGTAAGGTATGGATACAAAAAGGGAATGATGATTGCTATGAACTTAAGAATTAAGCATGCCTGAATATTTAACAACTTTTGCTGCAGGTAAAGCTGAGAAAGCAAGGAAAGAGAAGCTTTTTGAAAACTTTTCCACAGCAGCAGGATGTACATAAATGGAGCTGCCGAAGCAATACAAAACCGTGTTCCTTTATGGTTTTCTTTTTCGTTTTTTTTTGCGTGGAACACAAAGCAATGAAATGGAAAGAGGAAAGTAATAGGCTGGTCTTTAGTTGTATGGTTAGCTAGTAAAGGGGAAGAGGAAAGCAAGGGGAGCTGCTGGTTGTACGTACGGAAAACTAGTGATGTTGGCTTTATTTGGTTCTACTAAAAACAATGAAATCGTAACTAAACTTTCATTCCACCGAGTGCAAAGTTTTAATTTGGCAATTAACATTACAAGGAGCAGAAAAATACACAAGTACATGGAGGATACAACCAAATTTCTTGCATTCCATAGCTACTATAATAAATTTCTTGCATTCCATAGACACTGACACAAAGATCCAACATTATAATACAAAAATGGAAAAGCTGGTTACCAGAACAGAGTTACTTGGTTATCATACATAAAGGAAAGAAGCAGATTATCATACATAAAACTAACAAGCTTCTTAGCAAAGCTCAACCAACCGTAAAGCATAGATGAAAGGCATGCAATGAACACAACATCCAAAGCGGTTAGAATAACTAAAAAAGCAGAAAGAAATCGTCGAACCAGGTGTACCCATATCACGAACGCTAGCAAGGAACGATTCACATATGCCAACAGCCTCAACCAAACCATGACACTTGTCAAAGAAGGAATTGAAAACCGGCATTCCTGAATCGTATTTACCTGAACAGAGCAGAAATGTTCCAACAGCCATACGCGCATGAAGCATCTTCAGAGCAGCTCTCCCAAGGTAGTCTATGGTCGGTTGAGTAGGTCCACACTGTGCACACATTCGCAAGCCCTCGAGGTAAAGCGCTGTAGTGTTCCCAGTAGAAACGCAATGCAGAAAGAAAGGCCTGAATATTGAACCTTCATTCACATGGCGGCTGACAAACACGAACTCGTCAAGGTCAACCTTCCAGAGCACCTCTTCTGTGAAGACAAGTCCCGCTACCTCCGGGCCAAACGCAATGAGCGGGCCCAAATATCAAAAGCCATCACTGCCCACCCGACGAACTATGTCATGCATCAAGACTGTGGGGATGCAAGCCATTTTTTTCTTTAGCCTCTGCACTCGTTAAGAACTCAGGTATGATGCAGAGAAGTGATCCAAGTAACGTCTTTATAGATAGAACAGAACAACAATGTAAGTACGAGGTAGGTAGACATTAACAACAAAGAGTTAAAATGGTGAGAAACAAAATCAGAAGCAGATAAGTAGACACAGACTAAGCTAGAACAGAGCATTTAATGAACGTTTGACTGATGTGGGCGGATGATGCAGCACTAGACTGAGGAGACAAGAGAGGCTAGTGTGTATGTAACAAGTGGTGTCCAACTATTTAAAGCAAAATACAATTAAAACATAACAACTATTCCAAACAAACTCTAACAAAGGATTAAGTACATGACAAAATACCAGTACATAAAACATTGTCGACACCGAGAACTAATAAAACAACCCGCAGGACCAATGCAAGATGGAAAACATCGTAGCGCCAAGAATTTGCGTGAGAGCGCACTTTCTTCGGACCCATGTCCAACACCTGCTGGAAAACCTGCGAACCAATTCTGTCTGCCTCATCGATTGAAGCAAAAATACTAACAAATGATTATGTAGCTTCAACGACTGCATCATAAAAGCCTAGGCATACAAGGAGGAGACACTTTGCAAACAAGATATGGGAACAACATCAAGAAGTGATTTCAGAATAAGCAAGCTAGGTTCAGCCTCGCCTTCTTGAACAACTAGGCGCAAACATTCGAGATATAATGCAACTGGGTTCTCTGCCGCAAGGCATCGACTAAAAACAATCTGTAAAGATGACTGGTAATTAATCAAACCTGCATTTTCAAGGAAGAAGTCCAAGGCGATATTACGAAGGAAGATACTATTATGTAACAGTGAATAAAACTGCTTACCAGACAGCAAAAGACCACAAACATCTCTAAGGTGAGCCTGAGCAGCTCGAGCACCAATGGCAGCAACAATATCAGTCGGAAGCCTATCCATACTGGCAAGAGCACAAAACAAGACACAAAAAGCATAAACTCAACACACAACAAAATGAACATTTAACAAAAGATAACACATTTGCATTAGTAGCTGGGGGGCATTTCACAAAGTGCTGGAAAGAAGCATTTAATGATATAAATGCAATTTGTTTGATTATTCGTCGTAAAAGAAAAGGATATAAATAAGATTGGACATTACGAAACAAAATTTGTTTAGTTATTTCTAATACTAAAAAAACAAACAAAGCTAACAGTTAATAACCGAGAATCATGATTGCTAAAAGCTTCAAAGAAAGTAGGAAAAAAGAACACAACAGAGAGAAACATTATTTTGGGTTTGTCACAAGCTCATGGAACACATCCATAGCAAATCTCAGCCGAATAGTATCCACACCTTCAGGGGACAAATTCTTCAGTTCATCGTTTAAACCATGGGAGTGCATCTCCATAAATTTCACAGTAATCGGTCCACAGTCACCATCCCGTTTGTTCTTTGACAACCCAGAAATACGTGAGAAGGTGAAAGTAGTTTTCTTTGCAGCATGGGGAGGGATCCCAAAAACTGCTTCAACAAGATGCCACAACACCTTTGTGAACTCCGACATGTACGAAGGAAGCTTACGGTCTGGCGTCAACAGAGTGAAACAGTCAAGCACGTCAATGTGGAACTGCAGGAGGTCAATACTACCCAATGTCTCTTCCGCCAATTCATTGGCAGGTAAACAATATCAACATCTCAGAACCACTGAAGTTTAGTATCTCGACCGTTAACTTCACCGTGAAGGTACCGAACAAGAGAAGGGTGCCATGCCGGATGGCGCGCAGAAGGATCATGCTTAAAACGGTTCTTCTTATCACAAAGCATCGAGGCAAACCAGCAGTCTACGAAATTTATGCGTCGACTAACAAGCGAGGTAGACAAATGACGCCACGATAAAGACAACATAACGTCAACATGCTGCAACAACACAAGAAGGAGGACATAAGACAAAACAAACAAAGGCACATGAGAAGTTAAAGAACAACAACAGATGTACGGACTTAAAGAGACTCATATTAAAAGGGAAAAACATGTAAGAATAGGTTAAGTCTAACCAGGCTAGAGACCCACTGCTGTGGTGTGAGAAGTTCAGTGAAGAAGGAGGGTGAGCACAAGTTCCCTTCAAGTGTGTAATCTCTGCAAAGAGAAAAAAAAAATTAACCACATTAATAACACAAAATAATCTGTCACAATGAACTAACACGGAGACAGAAGGAAGAAGTAAACACACCTTCTCTTATCTGTTGATAGCTTTCGCAGGAACAATGACACTTGTTCATTTGTCAGTGTCTGCATCGTATTGAGAATATAGACACGACATGCCTCGAAGGCAGCATTAACTAGGAGTTGCGAAAGTGACACCGAGTGTCCTGTAGATATGTTGCTCTTGGGGACAATTGCAGCCTCGAAACCCAAAGAAGACGGCTTAAGAACACATTGTTTACCATCCAAGTTTGAAGATGCATAAGAAACTACTTCCCGACCACGCAGCAATAACCTGAGTTGGTGAGGTTTAGCAGCAACCGATCGCTGTCGGATTGCAGAAGCAGCTTCACCACGCATATAATTAGGCAAAGGTAAATTCATCAGAGGAACATTACTTGCACCAATAGCGCTAGCAGGACGTACTTCTTCATGAGCAGACAAAGATGGCACATCATGGGATGAAGCATGGGGAGACTGGGGTTGTTTACCCAACGGGGAAATTGCAGGAGGGGTCAGCTTAGATCGAAGAGGACGACGATTAGCTTCGCAATCCTAACAGAAACAGACAAAAATATGAGAAAGAGAAGGTAGGCAACACAAATACCCAAAGGAACACAAAAAGGCCGAAACTAAAATAGAACGACATGATGCAGAGAGAGATCAAGTACATTTTTTGAAACATTTCCAGCAGAAGAAACACCTACATCTGTCCGGGGCTGAAAGGGAAATAAAACCAATTAGAGCACATGAAACAAACTTTAAATAACAAAGTAGATTCAATACATGCCAACTGTTAGACCATAACATCTGGCAATGATAACACGACAAGCAAAATAGACCTGAATAGACTTAGGCTGGGCAACATCACACGATTTTTGTCCTTTTAAATGACGAGACTGGCACAAACAGGTAGGTACACAAACCATCAAAAGGGAAAAGGTAAACAAAGAACACTAACACTCATACAATATAATTTAACTGTGGAAATAAATAACAAACCTGAGCTGCTAACCCAAGCACAATGCAGAGTTCACGGCCAGCTCCAGATCCAACACCCCTTGAAGCAACAGATCGAGTACACACCTGCAGAGCTTCCTAGAAATAGGAAACAAACGGTTTTGACACAACCGTAACTTAGAGAACAAGCCTACAGGTAAGTGTGGAACATCTCGCCAGATCCTAACAACTGAGCAGAAGCACAAAGAACTTCCAATAAAAGGAATAACAAAAGAAGTGACAAGTTAAAATCGCACACTTAGCACATAAACAATGAGAAAAAACTAAGGACTGCCACATATACCTTGAAGCGAAAACCAGGACTAGTGCATCCCAACTCCCCATTCACAACAACTTTTGAGTTGGGCTGAAACGCAGGAGACACAGTCGGACACAGTATCTTGATCAGTTGCACAAATGAGAATGGGTTATGTAACAAAAACAAAGAGAAACCTCACAAAAAAATAACAGAAACAAACAGAAGTAGTAGAACACCAACAAGAAAACCTCATTTCCAGCAACATAGCTCTGAACACCCTCTACTGAGCCAGAAAAGTTTGGCTCATCCTTCGACTCACCATGAAAAACATCCGGGCTGGGAACATCATTTTGTAAATCATTAGTCATGCCCTCATGAGGCAAATGGGAGCAATGATTCGACGATCGACGTGAATGGGAGCTCGAGCTTAACCTCACAAAATTAGACTGTGTAACATGTGATGGATTTTTCCGAAACTCAAAGCTCGACCCAAATGCAGAATCACCCTCACCCACCTTGCTACACTCCCCAAGATTCTGACCTGGTGTATGCATAAGCATCTGTCTGACCTGGCGTAATATTTTAGCTTTGAAGGCATGAAGCTTAACCTCAAACGACGAGTTACCAGTATCAGCCTTGCCCTTACCACGTGCCCCATCAGACACCTTCGATCATTTAGGCAGGGGTTCATGCTCAGAGGAAACAGAAACAGGCGAGGAAGACTCAGAAGCCATGTGCATAGGAACTTCCAATGCTGGCAAAGACGAATCACCGCCTTTCCACAAAGACGGACTAAACATAAAATCTTGGTGGATGCATGCTTCAAGATGCATAACACAAGGGTCGTCGAGGTGACGCGGGCACAGAGGTGAACGAAACACAGTGGGGGGGGAGGACAACGAGCTGAAATTGTTAACACATTGTTATAACAACCAAAACAAATGATTAGAAAACAAGGCAAGATATAAGTAAACTTACAGCTGGGTCATACTCCACTGACAGAATGTTAGAGCTATGAAAACATTTGAGGGACGGTAAGCAAGACACAACCCCATCAAAAAGTATTTTATCCTCATGCCCTGCACGAAGGAACTGCTGCAGAAGAGGTATGGAACGGAGGACCCAGAGCTGGATAGCTAATGGGAAACCATGAACAACAATTGAATGCCGCTTGTATTTCCTGATATCAGTAGGACACCCCTTGGACCCAGGCCCAGCCTTAATCATAGAAAGTTTATGCAGGAAAGAGTCACGACCCCATGGATATTCCAAGAAGGACCGAACATCCTTAACAAATTCAACAACACCAAGCGACGGTTTGACAAGTTGCAAAGAACACAGCAGAACCCCTTTTACAATAACGACGAGACAAAGCCTAAATTTCTTCCAAACTGGCATTTCTTTATCAGTTTCCAACCTATTGACCAAAGTAGCAATAGTTGTGGACCCAATGCTACCACCAATTAGCTTATACCAATATGGCGATCCTCCATCTTTGTAGGCAAAGGCTGGATCTAAGGCTGTTGCAGAAGGATACCCCGTACATCGAAGACCAGTAACTTCTTCATATTCAGACCGTGAGAAACGGATTGGAAACCCACCAAATACAAACCAAAGCTCATCCGGTCTGCTTGCACATAGCTGCCTACACAACATCTGATGAACAAGCTGGCTCGATATTGAGCACTGACTAACAGGAAGCCAGAAAAGCGTGCCCAAAGGCGATGATAGCAACACATCAAGCTCTGGCAAGCCGTGCAACAGATCCAGAACATCTAGCAAATATTGAGGTTTAGAATAAGCATTGATATGAACACCCGACGGGTAGCAGTCACGTGCAAACAACCGAGGCGGAAGAACACTTGGAAAAACATGATGGCAGAGAAGAGCATGATCAAAAATAACACAATACCAGATATTCTTAGCCTGAAAAGAACGGAGGAGCAGCACGATACCTGAAAAACACTAAGTAATAGAAGCTTATACTCGCATATAACACACTACCGCCTATTCTAAACCCAAACATACCTCAGATCTCAACAACATAGATGCATGTACAAGAAACCATATAAAAGGAACCCAAAACCCATCAAAATAAGCTCTATAGGACATCAAAATAAACCCAAACATGATGGGAGAGAAGAGCATGATCGAAAATAACACAATGCCACATATTCTTAGGCCGAAAAGAACGGAGGAGCAGCACGATAACTGAAAAACACTAAGTAATAGAAACTTATACTCGCATATGACACACTATCGCATAGTATAAACCCAAACATACCTCACATCCAAACAGCTATGCAAACCAAACATACTCAGATCTCAACAACATAGATGCGTGTACACGAAACCATATCAAAGGAACCCAAAAGCCATCAAAATAAACCCTATAGGATAGACAACAAAGCACCACAACATAACCAAAACCAGTATAACCAAACCCAATCATGCATGTCCGAAACAACATTCAAAATAAGGATTGGGAACCCATTAAACCAGAACTCAACAAGTTGGACAAACAAATCAGGAGAAGCAAACATACATACCGTCTCCACCTTTCCGCGAGGATCGACTCTTCTTAGTCATGCGTTAGCTCATATCAACAAACTTAGAAGCGGTTTTCGAATCCAAAGAAAAATCCGAATATACCGATATCGAAGAAGCAACCCAAACCAGATCAGAGCCGTAACAAAGATTCCCAACGATCTAATTGACAAAATCCAAGAGATTTCGATTGTCGGAAAAAACAAACACAGGCGACGGAAATAACGAGACAACTGGAGAAATAAAAACAAAACGACGAGGAAGTTATAACCATAAGCATAACTCAATCGTCAACAAGGGCAAAATAGTCTTTGCATATGACCATTATGGTAAAGCTGATAAAAAAAACAAAATATGGCATATCTACATATTTCCAAAAAAAATTATGGCATTCAGGTTATAAACCCTAAACATTTTACAAGTTAGCGGTAAAATTAGTGTTCTAAAATTAAATATTTGTATTGACAATCAAACATTGAGATATAAATCTACTCTTCTAGGAATCAAAACACACTCAAAACAGTAAAACACAAAACTAGGCAAAATTATTCTGGATGAAATAAGTAGACAAGAACCACGAGTGGTGCACTCACAGTTTTTCTTCGAAATCAGAGAGTGGAGTCATTTCTTCTTTCAAATGTTTTTTCTTCCTGATATCAGCCACAAGTGCCGATGCTTGTGATCCCGTCTCGAGTGGGTTTGAAGACGTCATTTCCCAATGGTCAAAGACATTGGGGAAAAACTTGACCTGATGTTGTATCCCTTAGTCGACTGGAGAACCCAAACGACTTGACCACTAGAAGATATCTAAGTGTTGATATTATAGAGTGGTGTTCTTGGTCTTTGAATTTCTTCAAACACTTATCCACGTTTCTGAATCAACACACTGTAAATTTCTTCAAGCGCTCCCTCATGTGCTTGAATCTCGACCATGTAGACTAGCTTAAGAAGTTTAGGCTTAGTCGTGAGCTGTGTTGCGTAAATGACTCTTCTGGCTTAGGATATCTTTTGACCACCACACTATTGCATATGCATGGAGGATGACGTCACAAAGCTCAAAGAAGATTCCTCTCTTGTTTTCATCTGCTAAAAGATCTCTGGAGCCCATTGGAATCCTGCAGCTAATTGAGTCTTTTCTTTCGTCCCTTACACATATCAACCACCATGTTTGGTCCAATGATGCAAAGTCCAAACGTCCATATTTTTCTGGCAGATCCTTGTCCCAACTAAACTCTTCTGAAAGGATCTTGGATCGGACATTGGGGTCATAAATGGATCGATACGACCTTCATCAATGGCCTCTGCTAGGCCTTCCTTTAGTGGTCTTGTTTCCATGTAGAGACTGTTGTGTTTGTTTGGGGACTTGCTCATCACAGTGCGGCAAGATCTCCCATCAACTGTCTCCCTCATCGAGACAACGAGATTTGACACTATGAACTCAGATTCGAGAACCAGTAACTCACCGTCTGATTCACGCGGATCATAGCCATCGAGTCGGTCTTACGAAAAGCAGATTTCATTTTTTGAGGAAATAATTAAGTGGGATTCTGAAATGTTCTCATTCTCAAGATTGAAGGCCAGTCCTTTCACACAGTTGGAAAAAATAACCATTTCCCCAGCTTGAATCTCGTTCAATCCATAAGCTTGTGCCACCCATGAAGTCTTGAAGATCCTTGGTACATATTTCAACATGGAGTTCACCACCACCATCAACAATATGCTCACCAGACTCTTCCATTGAGCAGGGAACCATAGGGTTAGACTTGGCCAGGCTCTTGAGACCTTCAACGAGTTTGGGAAGACCAAATGCAATCTTGCATTTCACAGCAACACAGGAGAGACAGAGAACTTCATTGCTCGAAGCGGATGTGCATCCTCTTCCTTCTCATTTGTTAAAGTGGCATTCTTGGTAATGAACTAATCGACTCCAACCATAACAACATTGTTACCACAAGAAACATTCTTTACCGTCTCTTGATTCTTATCCATCCAAATAACAGTCCTCCGAACACTCTTAACATACAAATATTTCTTTTCACCAAGGAGATAGTTTGGACCCATGATCTTCACTTTCATCCCTTAGAAACCTTACCAGCAAAAACATGACCAAAGACAAAGAAACTATCCTTTTTAGATGCAGGAATCATCTTCGAGACAAAAAGCATGAGAGGATCTTCTGAATCACAGTTTGTGATAGCTTCAACATACTTATCATCAAGTGGGACTTTCATACAAGTTCTCAACAAATACCTCTGTGCAGTGTAGGGAGATGGTAAGTGAAAGATCGTCATTTCAAGCAGAGAGGTACTAGCAGGGCTCTTTCACATCATGCTTCATCTGATCAACAAGCTTCTCTAACATCATCCACAACTTATCGTTCTGGTCATTCGTACAAGTGCTGATTATCTGCCTAATGGGTTCATAGAAAAACTGAAAAACCCACGTTTGTAGGTAGCTGAACAATTGTTCTTGGTGGTCCACATTCTAGTTGCAAAATCAAAGAAGTTCTCACCCCACAACCTCTCCATCATTTTAGACTCATCAACACCAAACTTAGAAACATAAATCTTGGCAAAACTTGTCAGAGTGGAAGCTCATCCATGGAAGCCAGTAGAGAAAGCTACTGATCTTTTTCAATATAAACATGAACATCACCAAGAAAAGGATCCTCATAAGTTGCCATGAAGATAGTAGCATTCTCAATCACCCTCTGGAAAGTGTGATAATCCTCTTCACCATCAACCTTGAGCTCAAGGAAGCACATGCCCATTTTAAATACAATAAAAGACTAATCCTTTCGCCAAGAGCTTGTCGAAGCATAGTCTTAGTCTCAACACATACACACTTAATGCAGTCAACAACCATAAGAGCACCATCACAGAGAGCAGTTGTGACTTCTGATGAGAAGTCAATGTGTCCATGACATTCAATGAGATTGATAAGATACTAATTCCTATCTTTAGCTCCAGTGAAGCTTTTCAAGGACGCGTATGTCATCTTATAGTAGAGAGAGATACATGTCGACTTGATGGTGATACCATGCTCTACCTCATCAGCATGCATATCAGTCATACACACATCATCAAAAAAATTCTTGAGAAATGATACCGACGACAACAACAAGTGAGTATGTAAGTGTAGATTTTCCTATCTTTCATAAAAATCAAAACTTATCTTAGTGTAAAATTTGATAGAAGCCACAAGCTCAACAAATAAACAGAGAAGAAATATAAGTGATTAGTCTCATATAACATCATCTACAAACTACTATACCAAAACAAAAGCAAATCAGACTAATAAAATGTTGGCCTGGTTTATATATATTTCAAAGGATTAAAATGTATGTNTATTTTTTTTTTTTTTTTTTTTTTTTTTTTTGATCAAAATTAAAATGTATGTTTATGAATAGAAATTAAGAGAGTTATTCACTTTGCTACACACGTTTATAAATTAACACCTATTTATATTAAATTGTATAATTTTAAAAATATTTTTACTACTTATCTTATCATGACCAACCTATTATGAATTATGAAATTTTTAGATTAAACAAAGCTATTTTGGTAGTCTTTGTTGAGTAATGCCTATTTTGGTTTTCAAACCAAACCTAGGAAACAAAGAAATTAAGGAAGGAATACCAGTTAAGCTAAAGCAATGAAGTTTTTGGATATGTGTGCTAGATGTTTTTGAATACTTGTAAAACTAGGCTAAGATTTAGAGTTAAGCAAAGTTAGTGAGAGTAGCTTTGTAGTAGTTATAAGGTACTTATTTTCTGCAGAATATAAGTATGTATGTGTGTGTAATGAAAATGTATTAGTTGTTCAAATGATCTCTTACCTCAAACGTTCTCTAAACTCTAAAGTTAGCATCAAAATCAAACAAATGAGAGAAAGAAAGCAAAGAGCATAAACAAGAGAGTTAAGTTCAACATTCCCACTTTTATGCTTACTAACGTAAAATATGGTATGCTAATATTATACATTCACGTCAAATTGCAATAGTGACCAACTTTTAAAAAGTTAAACAATGAACAAGTCTTAAGTAGTAACATGGAAGCACAAACCGATTATCAACTGCATCCGATGCAACAAACCAGCTTCAGTTCCCGTCCTTTGTATGAATCAGTCTATGTAAAAGATGATTTTGTAGATTAAAACATCATTTTTCTAGAATCATATTCCAACTCCAACCTATGGAAACAAAAACTACACTTAAAGTCTTCATATGAAAGTATATATGTCTAATGCAAATAACGGCTTTACCGAATAATGATTTGCTTTAACTCTTATAAGAACAACATCATCTTTTAGATGCAAATACATTTTAGAAACCAATATTCTTAGAAACTTTAATTTAACACAAACACCAAAATGGTAACCTTTAACTAAAATAGAACCCAATTTAAATAATCGATTGATAAACTATTCACATAGGTCTAATCGAATTTACTATAATTTAAGACAAAGATGCCAAATAAGAATATTAAAAAATCACAAGAGGGCGAGAGATTAGAGAAACTCTCAAACCTTCCACCGGAGGCCAATGCGCATAGCTCAAATTGATACTCTCTCTCTCTCTCTCTGAAATACTATTGAAGATTGAACGATAAGTCTAAAGTAAGATATGAGAAGTAATGGAGGGAAGAAGAGTGTGAGAAAGATATAGACAAAGAAGTGAGGAAGAAATGAAGATAAAAGGCATATCTTAGAATAAGAATGTTGGATATTTTCTAATTTATGAAACCCTAAGTTTGAGGTCACATTAAATACAGTGTAGCAAATACTGAAACAAGATAGTTTAATAACATAAGTAACTCTAAATCTTATTTGGTAATATGTGCATCGGTTTCAGTTGGAGGCTTTGTCTAATTCTTCTTTATCGATCACTTGCCCACTTTTCGATTGAACTCTCTTCTCATACTTCCGTGCCACTCAACCTCATATATTTTTCTTCTTGCAATATGCCAAAGAGAAAGCCAGAAAGCCAGCTTATCATTACTCCCACACAAAAGAGTCAGCTTGTCCTCAAGTTGAAATTCCAAAAATTGAGAAGCTAAGCGATTCAAAGGCTTTCATGTTGCTTCAGAAAGAGGAAACCCTTTCCACTTAACCAATACTTTTATTCAACCTGATTATTTTCCCTCCTGAAATCCATCAAGTCTTCTAGTTCTGTGTTTAATTCTAATTCAGGAGATAGTATAGAAGGGAGATCTTGTACCCGGTAGGGGTGGGCGTTCGGGTACTCATTCGGGTATCCGTTCGGGTTTATTCGGGTTTTGAAATTTAAGACCCATTCGGGTATTTACAAATTTCGGTTTGGGTTCGGTTCAGATACTATCAGGTTCGGTTCGGGTTTTGGTACCCGTATAAATTACATTAAATTTTTTGAAATTTCTAATATAACTAAAATGCCTCAAAAGTTCAAAAATAAAATAATATACAACATAAAATTTTGAATAATGTATGACAAAATACCTAAAATTAACATGAAAATTGGTTTGACTCGGTTATTTCGATATGAAAACGGTATATTTTCAAGTATTTATGGTATTTTTTAGTATATTTAGCTATTATTTCAAATACTTTTAAATATTTTTTGATATTTTTAGATAATTGATATATTTTGGCTATATTTTTCTAGATATTTCGAAAAAATTTATGTACTTTAGAATTTATTTTGGATATTAGATCTAAAAATAACTAATATATTTAAATATATAATTATATTTCGGATATTTTCGGGTACCCGAAATATTTCGGTTCGAGTCGGGTTCGGGTTCGGGTTCGGTTTTCAGGTATTGAAGTTTAGGATCCATTGTAGTTTTTTTTTATTAATTTCTATTCGGGTTCGGTGCTACTTTTTTGGGTCGGGTTCGATTCGGTTCTTCGGGTTCGGATATTTTGCCCACCCCTAATACCTGGGTTACTTTAGGCAACGCTTTCTACAGTTGAAGACATGAAAAACCTGATGAATAACACTATGAGCAGGTAGTTATAGCTTATATGTAGTTTTTCCAATTCTTTCCAACACTGGATATGGTCCAAAATACCTCGGAGCAAGCTTCTCATTCTTCCGTTGAGCTACTGAAGCTTGGCGGTAAGGTTTGAGCTTCAGGACACATCATCTCCGACTTGAAATTCCATATCTCTACGCTTTTTATTTGCAGAGTTCTGCATATGCTTTTGCGCTCTTTCCAGGCTGCTTCTCAACTCCACAAACATATCATCTTTACCTTTGATCATTTCATCCACCACCGCATTGAGGGTTGGGACGTCGCCATATCGGAGTACCTTCGGAGGGTCCCTGCCATATACCACTTTAAAAGGATTGGTGTTAGTGGAAGAGTGATAAGAAATGTTGTACCATAGTTCCGCCAATGGTAAACATTAGTTCCATGCTTTTGGTTTGGCATTGGTGAAACACCTCAAGTCTCGAGGAACCGATTAACCACCTCGATTTAGCCATCAGTTTGAGGGTGGTACGCTAAGTTACTCTTAACAACAGTCCCATGAGATTCAAATAAAGCTAACTAAAATTGGCTTAGTAATATACTGCTATGATTTGAAACCATTTTCTATGAAAATCCATGCAATTTTACTATCTCTTTGGTGAAGACGTCAACCAAAATTTTAGCCGAGAAAGAATGCTTCATGGGTATAAAATGCGTTTATTTTCTTAGGCGGTCAACTACCATAAAGATCGAGTCCCAACCTTTGGAAATTGACAAGTCTTATATGAAATCAAGACTAATATCATCACAAACCTGTTTCAGAATTTGTAGTGGAGACAAAATCCGGCTGGTGATAATGTCGACATCTAGCTATAAACTTCTCAACCTCCTTTCTCATTCCTCTTTAATATAATTCTCTAGCCACTCTTTTATATGTTATCAGCATACCCTCGTGTGCCACAATAAGACTCTCATGGAACTGTTCTAATAAGTTTTGGATCATTGATGTTTTCAAAGGTATCACCAAGCGTTGATCCTTAAAAACTAGTCCATGTGCATAGCTATAGCCAAAATAAAAGAGATATTGATTAAAGGAAAGGGTTTTTCATTACAGAATGTTGAGTGTTTCTTCATACATTCATTGTCGAGCTTTAGCTCTTACATATAGTGTTTAACAAGTAATCAATTGTTGACAAGTGTCTCTATCGGATTGGAGCTCATTTTCTGTAAGAATCTCATAACGGTTATGCATAGGGATTGCAGAGACTTGATGATTAGCATGATCCAGCTTTTGCTTTTGGCTGCTTCCTCTGATCTTGTCTTTTCCTCTGTTCTTATCTTCTTTTGGTTTTGGCGCGAGAGATGCTTGAACGGCGCCGTTTACTGCTTTGATCTCGAGAGGCTTTGTTCCAGCTTTGGTCTCGAGAGGCTTTATGCTAAGGCCCATGTCCGTTTCTGGCTTCTTGGACATGTCTCGGATATGGTTATTAGCCCCTCTCAAGTTAGGTGTGGGAGGCTCGACAACACCTAACTTGCTCCTGAAGAAACTGAAGGCAGCAAATGGAAGTGACTTGGTAAATATGTCGGCAAGCTGCTGATGAGAGGGAATGTGCTTGACCATTAGTGAACCAAAGGCTACCCTTTCTCGAACATAATGAAAGTGAGTGGCAAAATGCTTAGACTTGTTGTGGAAAGCTGGATTTGCTGTTAAATAGACAGCAGACAAGCTGTCACAAAGAAGCTCAAGTGTCTTTTGAATAGGAACCTGGAGTTCGCGTAAGAGATGACATAGCCAAGTGATCTCAGAGGCTGTGTCAGACAGAGACCTGTACTCTGCTTCAGTGGAGCTTTTAGCAATAGTTTGCTGCTTTCTTGAAGACCAAGAGATAAGATTACTTCCTAGAAAAGTACAAAAGCCCCCTGTAGATCTTCTAGTTTCAGAGCAACCAACCCAATCACTATATGAGAAAGCCTTTAGAACACAGCCTGTATCCTGATTAAGAGAGATTCCCATAGTAATGGTGCCTTTCGCATACCTGAGTATTCTCTTAAGAAGCTGGTAGTCTGAGACTCTTGGCTCATGCAATTTTTGACAAACAAAATTGACTGAGAATTGTAGATCAGGTCTGGTGAGAGTTAGGTATTGCAGCTTTCCTGCTAAGCTTCTGAAGTAGGTGGGATTATCAAACAATTTGTCTTGATTAGGGACCTTGTTAAGCTGAAGAGGCAGAGGAGTAGAGATGGGAGCACAGTCTTGCATTGAGGCAGTAATGAGCAGATCTTCTGCATATTTTTGTTGTGAAAGAAACAGCCCCTCTGAGTGATATTGTGCCTGAATTCCCAAGAAGTATTTCATTCTACCAAGATCAGTCATCTTGAATTGATTATTCAAGGCAGAAAGCAGAGAGGTCAATAGGTTGGAGCTGCTCCCAGTGATAAGCATGTCATCAACATATAGGAGAAGGAGAATGATATCAGAGTTGTTGATGCAGATGAAGAGAGAAGGGTCTTTGATACTGCATTTAAAACCAAATTCCAACAAGAAATTGCTAAACTTGTCATACCAAGCTCTGGGAGACTGCTTTAATCCATACAAGACTTTATGTAGTTTGCATACATGATTTGGTTTTGTAGGATCCACAAAACCAGCAGGTTGAAGCATGTAGACATCTTCAGTTAGTTCACCATATAGAAACGCATGTTTCACATCCATTTGTTTTGTTTCCCATCTCATTATAGTAGCTAGATGCAGGATGCTTCTGACTGTGGCAGTTCTTATAACATGACTATAGGTTTCAAGGTAGTCTATACCCTCTTCTTGATCAAAGCCTTTTGCAACAATCCTGGCTCTGAGCTTATCTAGAGAGCCATCAACATTGAGCTTGGTACGAAAAACCCATTTGCAACCCAACACATTCATATGAGACTCAAAAGGAACCAGTGACCAAGCTTTCACTTCTGAGCAGTTTTTCATCTCATGTCCCATTGCATTAGTCCAGCCTTCATCTTTTAGAGCAGCTGTCACAGTCTTGGGTTCTGGATGGCTGACCTTATGAGTCAAGAGGGCATACCTTTTATTAGGTTTGAAGATACCTCTCTTGGCTCTAGTAATCATAGAATGTTGGACTGAGGTTGAAGAGGCCACAGGAGAAGGGAAGGCAGAGGTGAGGGAGGTAGAGACATTATCAACAAGAGTAAGGATCACTGGTCTTGCTTCTGAGTTAGAGCCATTCACAGGAGAACTTAGATGTGATGAGAGTTTCTGGCAGTGGGGGTTGGAGAAGCTGCAGTTGTAGTAAGTCTAGGTGTAGAGCAGAAGGTTCAGGTTGAGGAGGATTTGAACCAAGTGAATATGTTCTGCAAGGTAATGATAAGCAGCTATTGCCTATAGGAACATAGTCAAAGTCTACCGTACACCCAGGACTACTATCATTACCAGCAGTAGACTCACTTGATGGACTAGTGTGAAGTGGAGCAGACAGTGTAGATGGGAGGCAGACAATATTGAGAGGCTGTCTTGCAGAGTCTGGATTAGACTGAGCAAAATCTTTTTGAGATGTAGTACCTGCAATATCATAAGCAAAGCTACTTTCCCAAGCCTTCATCAAAGGTGTGGTGGCATTAAAGCATATAGAGTAATGAATGGGACTGAGGATTCATCAAAATAACATACCGACTAATGTAAATTCTTCTTGTGGGAGGATATAAACATCGATAACCTTTAAATTTTATACTGTATCCAATGAAAACACATTTTAAGGATCTGGGATCAAGCTTATTAATAGAGTAATCCCTTAGAACAGGATAGCAGGCACAACCTATAGTTCTTAAGGCAGAGTAGTCTGGTTTAACACCATGTAATATCTCATAAGGACTCTTATTGTCTTCAACAGAGCTTGTAGGCAGAAGGTTGATAAGAAAATTAGCAGAAAAGAAGATTTCAACCCAATATCTTTGAGGAATTCTACTCTGAAAGATCACGGCTAAAGACAATTCAACCAAATGTCTATGCTTCCTTTCAGCCAGACCATTATGCTGGGGTGTGTGAGGACAAGAGATTTGGTGTTGGATACCAGAGTTTTGAAGATGGGAGAGGAAGGCTTTGCTAGTAAAATCCCCTCCACCATCACTTTGAAGTATTCCTATCTTAGAGTTGAACTGATTTTCAACTAAACTTTGAAACATTTTAAAAATTGAGAGACAATCAGACTTCATTTTCAAACGATAAAACCAGCAAAATCTTGAAAAATGATCGACAAAGATAACATAGAATCTGAAACCTTGAACATAAGTAACAAGGGAAGGACCCCAAAGATCAGAATGTATCTTTTCAAGAGGCCTTTTGGCTACATAACTAGAAGCAAAGAAAGGTAATTTAAAGCTTTTTCCCAGTTTGCAAGACTCACAGATAAGATTAGTACTTCTGCTTATTTTAATAAGATTATTAGCAGCTAAAATTTGAAGAGTTTGAGCACTAGGATGTCCTAATCTCTTGTGCCAAATGTCATCACTTGTGGACATCTGCCTATTTGAGTAGAACACCTTAGGCTTAGAATTCTTCAGAATGTAAAGACCATCAAGCCTGTTTCCTTTTGTCAGCATTTTCTCTGTCACCTTGTCCTTAATAACAACATTGTTAGCATCAAAAGCAAAGGAACAAGGGTAATCTGAAGTAAGTTTTGATACAGACAGTAATGATTTAGCAATATCAGGACACACAAGTACATCCTTAAGAGGGAGATTACCTGAAGTAGAGGCTAAAGAGGCAGAGCCAATGTGAGTAATAGGTAAGTAATTTCCATCACCAACCATCACATAGTCTGATTCAAGGTAAGGCTGAGAGTTCTGCAACTTTTGAGGAGAGTTTGTAATGTGAGAAGAGGCTCCAGAATCTGGATACCACTCACTTCCAGAAGCATCAGAAACATCAGAAATACGCATGGCTGTCAAAGCATTGGTGGCTTCATCTTGTTGAAAACTATTGTCAAACCGATGCCAACATTGCAGAGCTTGATGACCTCTCTTTCCACAGATCTGGCACTGTGGTCTAGCATCATTGTCTGTAACATTGACAGATCTTTGAGAGGACACAAACTGTTGGTGGAAACCTCTGCCACGAGTTGAGAATGGTCCTCTGCCATGACTACCAAACATGGAGTAAGACTGACCTCTTCCACGGTTATTGAAGTATCTAGATCCAGACCTGATGGTGGAGAAGGCCAGGTGAGGGGAGACACTAGAGGCAGCAATATCAAAGTATTTGGTTAGTCTGTTATCAAATCCCATAAGTCTATAAACAACTTCTTCATAAGTTGGACCTGGATAGACATCCATAGAACCTTCAAGAGATGTGATAATAGGTTCATAATCTTTTCCAAGACCATGAACAACAGCAAAGATCTTCATCTTTTCAGACACAGGGCTACCTACAGAGGGGAGTTGATCACAAATGGTCTTGACATCTCGCAAGTACTCAGCCATAGATCTCTCTCCTTTAGAGACTGTTTGTAGCTTTCTCTGTAAATCAAACAGCCTAGAGGAGGAGATTCTATTGAAGTGATTAGCTAAGGCTAACCAAACATCATGAGAGGTTTGTGAACCAATCACAATACTAAGGATATCTTCTGTCAACGAACCTAATAACCAGGACATCACAACTTGGTCTGATTTTAGCCATTGTTTGTGGTCTGGATTAGGAGTTTCACGAAAGGTACCTTCAATATTAGGCACAAATATAGTAGCAGGAGGCTGAGGAACGGCTCCAGTCACAAAGCCTAGAAGGGATTGGCCGGAAAGAAAGGTTTCAAACTGAGTTTTCCATAGGATATAGTTGCGTTCTGTGAGTTTGATACTAACGCAGTTTGCTATATTCAAGGAAGGAAAAGAATAGAGCGCAATGTTAGTATCCATCGCTCTGATACCATAAAAGAGATATTGATTAAAGGAAAGGGTTTTTCATTACAGAATGTTGAGTGTTTCTTCATACATTCATTGTCGAGCTTTAGCTCTTACATATAGTGTTTAACAAGCAATCAATTGTTGACAAGTGTCTCTATCGGATAACGGTTATGCATAGGGATTGCAGAGACTTGATGATTAGCATGATCCAACTTTTGCTTTTGGCTGCTTCCTCTGATCTTGTCTTTTCCTCTGTTCTTATCTTCTTTTGGTTTTGGCGCGAGAGATGCTTGAACGGCGCTGTTTACTACTTTGATCTCGAGAGGCTTTGTTCCAGCTTTGGTCTCGAGAGGCTTTATGCCAAGGCCCATGTCCGTTTCTGGCTTCTTGGACATGTCTCGTATATGGTTATTACAAAATACATTAAATCACCTTTTTTGATAGATGATATTATACCTTGTATCTCTGCGTCATTGGCCACTTCTTGAACTATTTTTATTTTTCCAAGTGACAAAGGAGCTTTGAGCCTCAGCCTTAAGTACTTCTCTTCATGTGTTCTCCTTGAAAGAGCATCAACTACTCAGTTTTCACTTCTTGACTTGCATACAATTGTGTAATTAAGACCAAGCAGCTTAGATGTCCACCTTTGTTGTCCAGTTTGAACAGAGTTCTTCTCTAGCTCTAGCAAATACTTCAAGCTTTGATAGTCAGCGCAGATAACAACCTTATTGCTTACCACGTAGTGTCTTCACTTAATAATAGCAAATACAATGAAAAAAATTCTCTTTCGTAGACTGATTTTACCTTCCCTTGGTTTGAGAATGCTTGACTTATGTACGCTATGGGGCGATTTCCTTGTGACAACACCGCTCCCACTCCTGTTTCGGATGCGTCTATTTAATTAAAAGTGTTGTTTTAAATTAGGAAGCATGAAGACAAGGAGGTTCATCATAGCATCACAAATAGCACAGAAAGCTGCAACATCTTCATCACTCCAAATGAAACCATTCTTTCTAAGTAGATTGTTCAATGGTCTGGCTTTTCTTCTATAGTCTTGTACAAATCTTTGGTAGTAACCTATTAGCCCAATAAATCCTCTTAGAGCAGTTAAATTTTTCGGTTATGACCAGCTTTTAATTGCTTCAAAATTTTCAGAATCTGCAGCTAACCCATCCTTAAAGATCCAATGGCCTAGATAAAGAACTTCGAATTTCCAAAATTCACATTTCTCTCTGTTACCGTATAACTTGTTCTGTTAGAGTACCTTAAAAACCATCTCAACATGTGTCTTGAGTGATGAGCTAAAAATCAGTATGTCATGGAAGAGTACTAGAATAAATCATCGAAGGTAAGTGCAAAAAACTCATTATGGGTGATTGAAAGATTGCAGGGACACTAGTGGGACCGGAAGGCATTACGAGGAATTCATAACGTCCTTCATGCATTCGAAATGCGATCCTGATGATATCCTCCATTACTCTGATCTGATGGTACCTAGATTAAGATCTATCTTAGAGAAAATAGTTGCTCTGTGAAGCGCATCAAGAAGCTCTTCAATGATAGGGATGGAGTATTGGTCTGGAATAGATACTTTATTCAGCACCCTGTAGTCCACACATAACCTCCAACCATCATCTTTATTCTTTGCTAACAATACAAGAATAGAGTATGGGCTTATGCTAAGTCATATTGCCTCTGATTCCATAAATTACCTCATCATCTTTTCTATCTCATTCTTATGTGAGTGTGACTAGTGATACGACCTTAGATTGATGGGTGCGATTTCAGGTTGAAATATGATCACGTGCTTTTTGGTTATGGTCCGTGGTAATTCCTAAGGCTTTTGGAAAATAACAATGTACTAAAACTACTAGAAACTAGTCGATTAACAACGATCATAATCGTCGTAAATTCGTCGTTAAAAGACAGTAATGAAAAATTTAGGACGAAAATTAATTCGTTGTTAACAGATCGTCGTAATGGAAATTTCTTAGTAAAATCGTCATTATATTTAGGATGACCAAATTTCGTTATAATTTCATTATTAAAGGGTCGTACCTAAGTACTCGTAATTTAACAACGATTGAACGACGAAATATAATTCGTGCAGTAAATGTGATGAAATATAACGAGATTTATGCGACATCTTAGATGGTTCATATTGTTGTTAAATTGTAGTCATATTACAACAATATAACGATGATTGTATAAGTTAATCATCGTTAAATAGTTGCTAAATAACAATAAGTTAACGACGATTTTTTTAATGGTCATTGTAAATTCAATGTTATATAACATCAAATTTACAACAAATTTTTTCATTAAAAATATTAAAAATAAAACATAAGTGCGTTTTAAAGAAATAAAATAGTAACAAAAATAAATTAAATAAAGAAAAATATTTCTATAAATAAAAAAAATAAAATATTTTTATACATTATTATCTTGTCCTAAATCTATGTCGACATCGTCGAAATACGTCTGCGTCGCCTGTGCCGGATCGACGGTTAGCTCCGGCGGTTGTCTCTCGGCCTCGGCTTCGGTCTCTCTCATCAAACGAGCAATCTCCAGGTTGTCAATCGAATGGATCCCGAAAATCTTGTCGTAGAAGCTAAACTGGCGATTGTACCGCTCTTGCATTGTCCGTAGATCCGCGATCTCAGCGTGCGCGGTTTTCAGCTCGTTTTGCATAGCCTCTTGCTAGGACGAGGACGCTCGGAATGACGACGATGCTGTTGGAACATCCTTAATGAAGCTCATCCCCAAAACTCTCCATTTTTTCTTGGGAGAAACTTGCAAAATAGAAATTTATAATTAAAATAATTTTAAAACTTATAAGTAAAAAGTAATTTAAATAAATAAAAATTTACCTCCTCGAAAATACTATCGAGTTCGGTAGTGGATAGAGGCTCGGTGGATGAGCAGTGCCTCCCGGCGATAGCTGAGATCGCTAACTCTCAATCTCAGTCTACCTTGTCTCCACTTCGTTGAAGATCCTTTCGGATTGTCATCAACAAACTCGTCGTTCTTCCGCTTGTGCGTCTTCTCGAAGACCTTGCTGACAGGCGGAAGATAGCCTAATTGCTTAGCCTACAAAAAAATTAAAGTAGATAAATAAATAACGTTGGTAAAAAAAAGTAGATAAGTAAATAAATTTTATTATGTATTTTATTTATTAAAAATAATTAAAAACATAATTAAAACATATTACTTACCATATGAAATCGTTGGCCAGCGAAAGAGATCTGACCGGAAGTGTGAGGCATCTGCGTCTTGTTGCCATCCGGACATGTGCTGTTCCGTGCGATGGAACACTTAGCCGCAATCGATGCGGCATGTATATCCCTATATTAGGCCTTCAAGCCATTCCACACCGCTCCAGATATGAAAATCGGATTCGCGTTGTCTCCTTTGATCCCATACTTCTCCTTTCAATCGGAGACGTTGTTGCAAAGCCGAAACTTTGCCCGGTCATAGAACTTCTGCTTGACTGTCTCGTTGATAGAGAAGTCGCAATACCACTTTTGCTAAAAAAGTCCAAAAAATTAATTAAACAATATATATATATATATATATATATATATATAATATTTAACTTAAATAAAATAATTAAAAAAATAAAAAACACAACGCGAAACATTTGAACCATGTCCACTTTATGTGGTCTGGCGTTGTCGACCAGTTCACGTGCGGCTCTGTGAAATAACCCTTGATTGTGTCTGAGACGGAGCGGCCGACCTTCTGATATATGTGAATATTTCATGATTTTAGTATAAGAATTAGTTGCATTCTCATGATGTTTATAGTCTTCTTAGGTAGTTTTAGGATAATTTGTTAGTTAAAAGTCTCTAGTTTTGTTTAGGAGTCTTAGAATAGCTCTTTTTTCGTTTCTTCTCCTCTTCTACTCTATTTTAGGACCTTTGGATCAATCCGCGAAGGAAGGAAGCCCCGAGGACGAATCCTGGGGACTTGAGGGACGAAACAAACAAGCACCAACCCTTTTCAGAGACTCCTGGAGGCCAGCCCCCCTCAGGAAAACCGCTAGGCCTCATTATAGCAATACCTGGCGGTCCAGCAAGAATTCCTAGCGACTAACCCCTCAAGCTCAAACCGTCAATTTCAAAGCCAGAAAAAGCTAGCAGTCCAGGAAGGAAAGCTGGGCCTGCCCCCTGCTTCTAGGCCGCCAGGATTATCTGAAGTCACTAAAAGCTCTTAGGTTTGACCCGGTTTGTCCCGAGTCGACCCGACCCAACAATCATTTTGTATATAAGCCCCTCTTAAAACAATGAAAAACCCTACAATCTACTCTAGCCTTGAACTTTACTTGCTTCTCTTAAGATCTTTGAGCAAAACTTTGTTGAATCTTTGAATCAATAGAAAAGTTTGCTCATTTTTCATTTCTTCTTTCTTCTTATTCATGTTTATGAGTTTCTCTTCTGTTTGCATGAGTTCTTTGAGCATGAGTAGTGAGCTGTCTTTTAGAGTAAGCATGGGTTAAGTATATTAGGTTAGATCTAGGTGTTAATTATGATGTTAAAGGTTGGGTTTACATAGTTTACATGACTTAGGGATGCTTAAAGCTAGATCTGAAGTGATCAATCAAATTATAGATTCTAAGACTTTCACACCCAGAAGATGTTTGATGAAATGCCTAAGTCATGCTTAACATTCTTAAACTATGAGAATAGATGATTAAAGTGTTAAGTAGGCTAATAGCTTGAGATTAATGATTAATAAGGTTATGATTGCTATCGGGAGATTAGCTTTACTTTAGGTCATCGAATGCATTAGAATCATGGAAGTGATCTACTTGAATTGTTGTCTTGCCTTTGAATAGAGCTTCATTACCTCAACCTTGCATTTGATTAGCATTTAGACTCCTTAATCGTGCACCTAGTCAATTGCTTGCATGTCTTTAGTATTGAATTTTCTTTAGTATCGTTTAGTTGTTTGTGATCCGCTTTTGAATCATTGCTTCCTTACTTTGTTTTGTTTATTTAGTTGTTTAAGTTCGAAAACTATTTCCTCAATTAGACTTAGATTAATGAATGCTAGCTTTAGAATTAAATGCGTAGAAAATTGCTCCTCGTGGTTCGATAACCCTAAGTGCTACAATATCTAGCCCTAATCTTGGGGCCTAGGGGTTGAATCTTAGATCAAAGCTTGATTTGATCTCTCATCACCTTGTTGTCTACCCCAAACCTGCAAAATAAATATATAAATTAAGTATAGAATTGTACTAAATTAATTAATTAATTTAAAAAGAAACATACCAAAAATTCTGGTCGTTCCTCCTATCGGGATCGAGAAGAGGAAGATGATAGTGGCCGGGCTGAACGATAATGTCTTCAACCCAAAGATGAGTGTAGGGGGTGTGTGCCAGAACATCCAAGTCAGGATGTATGCCCCCATCGGCCTCGACCGCCTGCGGAGCTGCTGCTGCTGGTGGATGAGGATCCACTGAATTGGCTGTTGTTGGTGCTTGTGGTGTTGATGGCGGTGGTGATGGCGGATGTGGCTGTGAAAATGAAACTCTCAGCATCGTTCGAGTCGTCGAGAGTGGTGTAAAGGACGAGGATGAGGCTCCCGTCCTATGAGCATCGGCCTCCCGCTCCGCCATAAACTCTAAATAATTAGGACGAATATGTCATCTAGAAGGAGCCATAACTACAAAAAAATGAAAACCTAAATTCATTACAATCCTAAAATTCTAAATTAATTCCAATCTTAAATTCTAAATTCAAATCTTAATTCTAAAATTCAATCCTAAACTTGATTCAATCCTATTTCTAAAACTCAATCTAAACTTAATATGTAAATAATTAAAAAAATTTAAAATTACTTGATTAGAGAGAGAGAGTAAATGAGAGAGAGAGTGTTGAAGGAGAGAGTGATGAGCAACGAAAATGAGAGAGAGGCTCGTTTCGTATATATAGAAAATGCATTCGTCGTAAAATCGTCGTTAAATAACGACGAATTAACAATGAATCCTCGTTTAATCGCCGTAAAAAGAAAAAAATAAATTTTGTAATAACGCACCAGCAGGTAACGAAAAGTTTTCGTATTTTCAAGGAATCGTCGTAATTCGTCGTCATTTAACGACGAATTAACAATGATTTCTAAAGTTGTACGAATCGTACAACCTCGTACCTCGTAGAAACTAACTATATGATGATGTTAACAATGTAGAGTTTAGGGTTTCATATGTAACAGCTATTTTACGATGATTTTATGTAACTTTTAGTAAATTCATTGTTAAGTTATGACAATTAATGACAAATACTTTTAAAATGTTACAAAATCATCAAATTGATTCAATCATACATTGCTATTGGACAATTTAGTTTGGGAACTATGTATTACTCCTTGTGTTCATCGTTAAAATTTTAAAGAAAAAAATTTTCCCCGAAACTTACGTTTGAAAAAATATCTTATACATTTCAAAGACATATATGTTGTGATTTCACAAGTTATTGTCCAATTGTACATGATATTTAAATTTTGAGGTTTGAAGACATACATTAATACTAATTGCCATTTTATACTTTTCATGCATTTGTATTAGTATAATTAGATTATCGGGTTTCGGTTTAGGGTTTGAAGTTGAAATCGTCGTTAATTAGTCGTTATACTACAACAAATTAACAACCATTTGTAACTTTATAACTATTTCAAAACAAACGATGATTTTTTCTTTAGTTTAAAAAAAAAACTAAAACTTTTGATATGGAAAATACTAAAAAAGCATTAAAATAAAAGTTTATCACTCAATTTCGTCCTCCGATCTCTCATCGTCATCTCGACAGTCACTTTCGTCGAATTCGACCGTTTTTTCATCAATTTCCCTGCTATGGGAACCAATAAGTAGAACGAGATTCGTACTTAGTTCAGCAGAAAGCATATAAACGGTAGTGTCGTGTTGGAAGACAGATTCCTCTTCGCGTACTATATGACCTCGTGGCGCAATCTTCACTACGGATAGCCAGTTTATGTCGGTCGATGTCAAACGGGGGTATGGAATGAAACTAATTTGCTCTGCTTGCGATGCAAGGATAAAAGGCTCGAATTTGTTGTACCTACGTCCCTTGTTAATATCAAGGGATAGGGATCGTTACGATCTTTTCCCATGATTTTATGGTTAATTTGGAAAGCAAGAAATTGAAAAGTTTTTCAAAGGATACAAACGAATGTGGATGCGATCCTATGGAATGCAAAAACAGATTTTATAGCTTGGAAGGAAGTACAAGTTCCATCCTCCTCTGAAGAGGAACATTTTTCTGTGGATTATACCATTTCTGATGATTTAGTTTGTCGTAGAGATTATTCCTGGAAACAATCGGACTCCACTTCAGGACTTGGTTGGATCTGCTTAGATAAGGATAACCAGATAATCTTGATGGGGGCGAAATGTCAACGCCGAAGTCTCTCCCCGCTCCATTCAGAGTTGGAAGCTCTGTTATGGGAAATGTTATAACTTTAAAATCGTATATTAAATTGCCAACTCTTCCAGACCGACTGTGCGGAACTTATCATTATTATACACCCGAATGACAGGCCAGCCTTTCATACGTAACTTCTGGATTATCAGCTACTACGCGGACACTTTCCAGACTTCTCTTTGTCTCGTATCCCACGTACGACGAATACACAAGCAGATCGACTGGCTCGAGGATCCCGCATTTTTTATCGAGATTATGTTTTTGTAGATTCCGTGTATCCGAATTGGATATACAATTTGGCATACAATTCTTGATTAATGTGTGGTTGACAAAAAAATTATACAATAAAATATTAACTTAAAATTTACCTAGATAATATACATTTTCTAAGTAAAAAAATTGCATTGTAATTCGGAAACTGTTAGGTAATCTTTTAAAAAAGTTTTTTGATTTTATTAGATTATCATATAAGATATAGGTCTAAATTATCACATTTTAATAAGTATAGGAATTAAGCTATCATACAGTAAAAATAATCAAATTTGCGCACCATCTTTTATTATGAATTTTTTTTGTTAATTTGATTATGAAATTTTTAAGATGAAATAAAATATACAAATTTGATCACTATCTTAGAATTATCATATATTTGCATTATAAATCGAAAAATTGTTATATACATTATAGATGTATGATAGTAAGTATTATTTTTAATTTATATCATATATACCATTTTATTTGATATTATTATATTATCACATATTTTAAATATACACTTACCTAGTCTAAACATACATTTTTAATAAAGTCATAAAAGTATATTAGTGTATAAAGTTATATAATTCTAATAAAGTAAATAATTTTCCTTCTTTAGAATACGAAATTATTAACTTGAATAGGAAAAAAATAATTGCCTCCATTAACTTTAACGGATTTATTATTATCGCCAATTATTTTTTCCTTTTTAGGTACGAATTTATTAACTTAAGTGGGAAAAAATCATTGCATCTATTAACTCATAATTACAAGGCATTCAACTTTAAGACATTCCCTATAAATCTGATTAATAAATATGAAAAAGGGTAATTAATCATTAAGATAACTTTGGAAATAATTATTAAAATGCCTTGGCTTTGAAAATTATTATAATATATAAATATGGGTGGTTGTAACATATGAAAAATGCAAGATCGAACTTATCCTCTACCAAATAAAAAAATCACACGATGTCGTTACTAAAAGTTAATTTCATCAATGATCTTAAACCATTTTTACATAGTAATTGGAGCATAAATGTAAAAATATTTCGTGTTTGGCATCAATATTCTTCATTTGGTGAAACTCTCGAGACTATTTTAGCGGATCAAAAAGTATATTTAAATGTCTATATTTTGTATATAACTCATTCTAACAAAGCACTTTAATACTGCATGCACGCTTATATATTTACTTGCATGCACGTGACAAAATTTAATATTTACTTAAGTTATATATGAGTAAGATTT
Source organism: Anastatica hierochuntica (assembly GCA_900406275.1). NCBI lineage: Eukaryota > Viridiplantae > Streptophyta > Magnoliopsida > Brassicales > Brassicaceae > Anastatica > Anastatica hierochuntica. The sequence goes on along the minus strand of OVAN01002394.1, from coordinate 3,697 downwards.
GAGCGACGAGTTCTATATTTATTAGGTTATTAAAAATTATTTAAACATAAAGATTTTTTATTATTGTAACAACATAGTCTTTGTAGAGTACATATATTATTTTTTATTCATAATTTTAATTTTAATATATTTTGTTTCAGGGTCATAAAATACATGCAACGGTCATCTCGATATATAACGGTCCCCTCAACATGTTTTTTGATTCAATTCACAAGAGAATGATGTTAATCAGTTCTTTTAACTATAACGTATTTATAAAATAATGTTAGTTGAGTTGATTGGACAAATTAATTAGATAGATACATGATCATCTTATACCGTTTTATTTTTTTAAAATAACATATATATATATATATATATATATATATAATATGTATTTCAAATTATAAAATATTTTAAATCAAAATCAATTTATATCAATTTTAAAATTATAGATCATAAAATATTAAATATTTAATATTTCAAATAAATAGAATCATGAAATTTTTCATTTACAGTGATGATAAACATTTTAAAAAGTTAATATAGATTTAATGGAAACATTATTCCTTGTTTAAAATTAAAAAAAAATCATATTAAAAACTATAAATATATTAATTCATATTGACTGTTTTTATAGATCCATTATATATCGTATACAATTTTTGTAGGTATACATTAATTCATATTTATTCTTACATGGAAAGTAAAATAGTACTCGAAATCAAACATATCATCATGTTTGCATGAAATTCAATCTTACATGGTCTACATTAAATTATCAATATTTTTATAGAAATTTTGATTTTTTGCATGTTAATATCGTTATTTGTTGTTTGTGTATTAAATGTTTGATTTACAAAATTGATTTTTTAACTTGATTTACAAGACAATTGAAGTAGAAAATAATTTGAGAAGAAACTGAGTAAAAAAATAAATTTTTACATTCAACATTTTAAAAACAATTTTGTATATTTGATGGAGACCTTGAATTTTTTTTTCTTTAGAAAACGATTTTGATATTGAGTTATTGCTAACCAAGCAACCGAACAATTTTTCATTTTTAATGAAAATACATAACAATAAAATCACATTTTAATTATTATAAAAAAATATATAACAAATATTATATATTTTACTATGATTTGTAAACATAAAAATATCACATTATAGTTAAATGCTTCATATAACAGATTTACCTAAGGATGGACGTTCGTACGAGCGTTCAAGTATTTGTTCGCGTTTGATTGGGTTTATATAGGTTACGGGTTTTCAGGGCTAGATGTTTAAGTTCTATTCGGTTCTTATCTTTGCATGTTTGATATCCATTTAAATTATGTAAAAAAATGCAAATATGCGTAAAAAACCTCAACAATCTAATTTTTTGGATAATCCATATACTTTCGGGTATTTAAATATTTTGAATATTATAACTAAAATAACTCATATATTTAAATATATAATTATAAGTTAAGTATTTTGGGTACTTGGAATATTTCGAATCGTTCCGAGATCGGTTTCGGTTTTTCGTCTATTGAAGTTTTGCATCCATACAAATATTTTATCGATTTCCGTTCGGATTCCATATCACTATTTTTGGATTGGATTTGTTTCGATTCTTCGGATTCAAGTATTTTGTCCACTCAACTTACACCCGTGAATTCGTGGACACCACCTAGGATATATGATGTATATGTATGTATATCTTCGTGGGTCAACCTGAGAGAGTATATAACCAGGTGCATATATATATATATATATATATGCACATAAGATCATGTATACAACAGAAAGCTGAAGATACAAAACGTCCAAGTAAGATATATACTATAGTTTCGATCAAGACCTTTCTAAGAGAAAGAAGCTGGGAAAGCAAATTCCACTACCGATCTAAGCTCGTCCCAGTTCTCGTAGGTTTCATGGTTAATGTTATCATCGTTAGCGAAACGTGAAACCGAACCAACGTGTGTAGTAGTGTCCATTAAAATGGGCAGCTGGTGTTGATGATGATGAGGCGTTATCGTTTGGTCATGAAGCTGTAGAATATTGCTCCTCTCGTATATCCCTTTGTCTTCCCCAACGTTGATGATGTTGTTGGTACTAGTACAACTTTCATTGTCACCAAAACTTATATAAGCTTCTTGGTAATTAGTATGTTGTTGCTGCTTCACGCTTTTGCTAGCTACTACTTCTCTCCAGTCAGGAGTGTATTTTCTACTAGGCACGTTTCTCTTAAATATCCGGCATAACGTCCACACTTCCTATACAATTATATAATATGAATCACTTATAACCTCAGATGTATATAATCATGTTTTGAGTTGGTTACAAACTTACAGCATGTAGCGAGGAAGACGAAGTGGGGTTAGGGCTAGGGTGGATGTGGCCACCGGGGATGGTGTCATTGATTGTTGGTAGACGAAACTCGTGCATCATCCAATCTGTTTTGTTGCCTTTTCCCGCGCTTCCGATGTAATAAACAAGTATCTTTTTTAGACCGATCACGGTTTCTTTGTTGTTGTTACTGTCGGAATAGACCGGCTTGTCTATTCCCGTGGCTTTCCAGAAACCAGAGCCCGTCACTCGGTTCGGTCTTATGCTGTTTCTATACTTCCTTCCTCTCTTGCAAAAGAAGTAGCTCTCCTTCTCCGTATTTCTCGACCCTTTAATACATGCAAATATTGCTTTAATACAAACACATGCATGAAAACTCTAATAAGGGAGTAATATTAAAACAAACTTACTAGGAAGATCCCAAGGATCGAATTTATAGATATCAATTTGGCTGATGATTTCATCGATCTTGTTTGGTTTCTTGAGATGTATTTTTTTGGAGAGATAAAACCCTACAAGCTCCTCGTCTGTCGGATGAAACCTAAACCCTGGAAGCTGTAACATTTGTTCCTCGTCTTCTTGTGATCCCATCTTCTCCTCCATGTGCCTTTTAGTCTACTATTTCCTCCTTTGGCTTTTAGGACTCATACACAAGAAGAATCTTCTTGAGATTATATATAGACTTTTGTTTTTGGTCAAGTCATCTCTGTTGTTATATAAAAAAAAATAGTCATCTCTGTTGACCAATCGATCCTTTTTAATCAATGATCCGACCTAGTAAAAGTCTTTTGGGCTTGAGATTTTAGAATCAGTCTTTTCACAACAATGAGTTCGTGGCCGTATATGACACTTGTACCCTTTATTTTGATAATAAGAACCGGAACTTGGCTCGAAAAAATGGTACTAAACAGAATCCAACCTAACAGAAATACACAAACGGATTTTATTTCATCGTATTTCGGATATGGAGTATTACTCGAATCGTATCTAAATCTATCGGATACGAATTCAAATTCGATCCCAAATAAGTATCTAAAATACTCAAAAATTCGAATAAATATCCATAATAAGTATCTGAAACATTAATAAGTAATTCAAATACTCAATTTCATGTTGATTTTATTTATTTAATAATACATCGTTCAAATTTATATGTTTTATACTATTTTCTATTTTTGAAATTTTGAAAGTTTTACGTAAACTTGCATTTTTGAATTTTTTTCGTAATTTAAACAGATCTTAACCGTATCGGTTCCTTTATGAATGAAAACCGAACGTAACATAAATCTATGATTTTGAAAACCCAAAATGTGGATGGATCCGTACCAAACCCATACGAATATCCGAACGCTCATACACTACAAGAAAACACGCAATTTGCGAG